>LOJH01005957.1:2895-32983 GCA_001685095.1 Ellobius talpinus | reverse complement strand
AGAAGCACAGACTTTATTAAAATTAATAAGAGAGAGTGGATTATAGGTCCATATTTCTATATGGTGTGGCAACCAAGCTATCAAGATATAGGCCACACCTGAGAAGGGTCACATAAACTTCCAGATAGGCTGTCACTAACCTAACCAAAGGTCAGGATGTTTTGCTTCTTTCTTTGTAATTTGGAGGATGCCTGATAGAGATGCTAATTCAAACCTATGTGACAGCTAGCATACATAGCAGACAGGTAGTTATGGATGTGACTGAAAGCCATTTACCTGGTTACCTAGGGGACAGAATGCTAATGTATTTCCCTAAGTTAAGTTTTGGTATAAAGATTGTTTGGAGAATAAACGAGAGAAATTTTTCAGGATGTGAACTCAGGATATTATGAGAGATCTCTGAGATATTATGAGAATCTCCCTCCCAATGAAATCATGTGAGTCGTGTCTTTATTTCTGTGCCTCCACACTAGTCCAGAGAGATAGTTTATGTTGGGGTCTGGTCGAGAGAAATAATTGAGGGTCCGGGCTAGCATTGGACCCCAACAGGTGAGAGACCTATAGAGAAATTACTAACAGGGCTACTTAGACACTGTCCATCATTATGAATGCCAGCATCACAATCAGTTGAACATGTGTCCCTGCCTCCCTACACACTCATTAAAAGCCCCTGCAGAAACCCTAGTGATATTTTTGAAAGACTAACATTCTTCAGACCCTTAGTTGAATCTGAAGTGTATAAAGTATTGTGTGTGTGTATTTGCATTTTAATCCTGGATATTTTTGTGTGTCTGTTGGATCTCTAAGGGAGTGTTACATAATGAAAGAACAATAAATAGGCCTGATTATATGTTAGATCTGCCAAACTGATAATCGTTTGCAGAAAGACAAACTCTAGAACATTGGCTTGAATTCCTACCACATCTTTACCAACATACACTATGCCTTACCCACCTGTGAAGGTGCCTTTTTTAGCTCACTTTCCAGGTGTTATGATTATAGGGTTACCAGTCACATGAACCTTTGTACTCTTTGTTGGTTGGAAAACCTGAAATACCATTCATCTGCATACTCAGTTGGCTGATCAACAAGCCTTTCTCTGTTTGTTTCACACGTTTGCTTATTTCAAAACCACATAGTTCCTCTTAGGACAACTTCTACATATAACGTTTCACTATAATTTAAGTCCTTCCACTTACCTCAGTGTGAAAGGTAGAAATGTGGTCTCAGCGGAACATTGACCATTATATGTAATTCCTGGTAAGTCAGAACCAGTAAATTAAAGTATTTAATAGGGTCTCCAGGAAAATTAAAAGATAAAATATCAACACTCCATAGCTGAGACACAACAGCTATATATCTAAGATAGACATTTACAGACTATAGCCTTCTGAGACCTGTCTCCTTGTATCTCTTTCCTTTTAAATTTACCTGTACAACCTTCTAAATGAGAACTGTTTCTCTAGGGCTTTATCAGGAAAGGAATTATCCCATTCAAATAGCAAAGAATAGGCATTGAGCAATGTTCTGGGGTAGACCAAAGGCAAAAAATAAAGGGAGCTTTGCTTTTCTTCCAGTAAATTTGCTCCCTATTAATTGAGGGGTGCGATCAGAACAACTTGAAAGGTAAACTTTCCAGTAGATATGCTGTGCAATATGTTTAGTATGCCACTCAATATTTTTCAGGGCATCCTAAAACACAATGAAATTAGAAAACTGTATGTCTTGTGGCTCTGTAGGTAAAATAGCCGGCTCTCAGAATCAAACTAAAATATTAAATTAACAACCAGTCAAACTATCTCCTGTTCTCTAGATAGAAAGATGTAAATCCGGGCCGACACATGCATGCCCTGCAAGCTGATGAGCCCAGGGAAGATCTAATGTCCTCTATTGAGAGGAAGAGGACAAAGGCCCCAGATTATCCAGTGATGCTCCTGCAGGGGAGAAACAGTGCTCCATTTTTATTTTAGCTCCCAGAAGAGTTAGATAGCCAAAGGAGAAAGGACTGCCTGGTAGGTGATTGTCCTGGCTAGTTTCACTGAAGGAGTTAGCAGGTTCATAAGGGGAAAGACAAACGAGCTCGTCCAAAAGGAAGTGTCCATGACTTTGGTACTGTACAAATCGTTATTCAGCAGCATCTTTAAGGGAAGTGTAGCAGGAAGTGCCTCCTCTCCAGAGGTTCTTCATTTTATTTTATGGGAAATGCAAAATAAAGGTTTATACTGATAACTAGAAAAACCTCCGTCAGCACAAAAGCAAAGAAAAGCCTGGATGCACAGTTCTCTGGGGAGAGAATGTAAAATAGGAAAGAGCCAAGGAGAAAATGTTACTTTGTATGTAAAACATGATTTTTTCAGAGTCAGGTGTAATATTCAGCTACTTGAAAAGTCAAGGAAAAAGAACTATTTCTTAAGGGATGTGTGTGTGTGTGTGTGTGTGTGTGTGTGTGTGTGTGTGTGGTGTTTTAGGCACTGTCCTTCCACTGCTATATTAAAAAGAAACTCAGTTTCTTGGGAGATAGAAGAGACCAGAAGATCAGAAGTTTAAGGCAAGCCTTAAACTCTACATAGTGAGTTTAAGATCTTCCTGAGCTGATTAGATCCTATCTCAAAACCAACCAACCAACCAACAAAACCCAAAACCTAACACAGGCCTTTCAACAAGTGATAAAGATTGACCTGCTGCTACATGTGACTAATTGTGAATTTAAACATGAACTAGGGGCTCTAGATGGGCCCCAAAGCCAAAGAGTAAACTAAGGATAGTGAACACAACTAGCTGTTCCATTCTGGCCTGAAGGTAATAAAACCAAAGGTAAGTGGATGGCAGCAAAATACCGTTATCCATTCCTAGCACAAGACTAAAAGACAGGCTGATAACAACAAATAAACAGTATTTCTTGTTGTCTAAGTCACATTGTATGTTCGATACCACACAGGAACTTTCAGTTCATACAAAGTTAGACTAGTGTGGTAGTTTGAATGTAATTGGTCCCTATAAGTTCAAAGGGAGTGGGACTATTAGGAGGTGTGGCTTTGTTGCAGTAGGTATGGCCTTGGAGGAAATGTGTCATTGTGGGGTGGGCTTTAAGGTTCCCTTCACTCAAGTTATGTTCAGTATGGTACACAGTTCACTTCCTGTTGCCTGTGGATCAAGTTGTAGAACTCTTCAGTTCCTTCTCTAGCACCATGTCTGCCTGCATGTCACTATGTACCACCGTGATGATAATAGACTAAAATTCTGAAACTGTCTACCGGCCCCAACTAAATGTTTTCTTTTATAAGAGTTGCCATGGTCATGGTGTCTCTTCACAGCATAGAAACCTTAACTAAGACAACCAGATTATATGTATATACATACACACATATACATCTCTNTATGTAACCACTCAACCTAGCCTGGAACTTGCTATGTAGCCCAGGCTGTCCTCAAACTTGTGTTGATCCTCCTGCCTCTATCTCTCAAAGAGTGGGACTGCAGGTATGCTTCATTATGTATGACTATAAACCAAACAATACTTAGGTAAATATTTTCTCTCTTAGCTAGTCCTAAGGGATGGAACACTGGTTTCATGCCCAAGGTCTGGGTCATTTTTGGAAGAGGGCAATTTTGTACTTTTCCAATTAAAGCTGCAAGGGACTAATCAATATAGAATAATCATTAAACTGAGTGAATATATGTCACGGTGATTGGTTTAATAAAGAAATTGATTCACAAACAGCTGAACAGAATAAGGTTGGGCAGGAGAGCCAGACTAGGAGAATGCTGGCAGGAAGAAGGGCAGACTCAGGAGTCGCCAGCCTGACACTCAGGAAGCAGGAAATGAGGTAACAAGCCATGAGCCCTGTGGCAGAGAGTACATAAGAAATAAAGGTTAATTTAAAATTAAGAGTTAGCTAGTAACAAGCCTGAGTTATCAGCTGAGCATTTATAATCAATAATAAGACTCTGAGTGATTACTTGGGAACTGGCAATTGTGGGAAAGAAACATTCACCTAGCAGGACAGAAATCTGAAGAGCACTCTTCCTCTTTTTTCTTTATTCCTGCCTTGTCTTCCCAAGATGTTTTTAATTTTGTTTTATTAGAAAGTGTAACTTCCCAGGCAGCAAGTTGACTCAGTAGGTTAAGAGTGCTTGCTTTCAAGTCTGATAATCTGAGTATGGTCCCTGGGACACACATGATGGGAGGAGAAAACTGACTCCCATGGTTTGTCCTCTGACCACATATGCACCCAGGCATGCACATGCAAGCATACACACAGACACAGACACATACAGACACACGCACACACACACACACACACACACACACACAGAGAATAAGTATGATTTTAAAAGTCTAATTTTCTATCTCTTTGTATTTAGTCTCCTTTCAAGGACGCTCTTCTTCCTTCTGACTCCAATTCTGTGTCCATTTAAAATTCTTTTACCAGGGAAACCAAGAACCTTTAAAGGGGACTTGGTGGCCCTAGTTATCACCACTGTAATAGATTACTTATTATTTAATTAATCTAGACGGGAATGGGCTGGAGAGATGTACTGTTTTGGAGCTGTATCCCATGTGCCACCTCTCTTAACACCTCACAAACACCCCATGGTAGGTATACTTTCACAGCATTAATGTCCAATGTTTTCCAAATCACAAAACTACAGTGTTATAATAGCCAAGATATGAATCTCAGGGTTCATATCTCGTTTGAATGCACTGTTTTGCTCTCTATTACTTACCAGATTTCACCAGGCCATTTAGCTCCATCTACCAATGTAACATACAACCAGTGTTTCCTCTCTCTTCCTCTCCTCCCCTCTCTTCCTCTCCCTTTTCCTCCCAGTTCTACACATTTTATACTAAAGTCCTTTGAAGTTTCATTTGATGAGACTTGGACAGCCTTGCGTCGGTCTTTCCTTGGACTTTAAGTCTTCAACTCAGTTTCGTCTCTCACAGCAGTGACGAAGCACCGCTTGGTCCACTCACCAGCTTGCCAATGATCCAGCTCATAGTCACTCCCTCGAATGCGCTTGTGGATGAGCCCGTGTCCATCTGAGCAACTGGTCTGCCTCCATTGCAGAT
The DNA here is from genome assembly GCA_001685095.1 of Ellobius talpinus. Classification (NCBI taxonomy): domain Eukaryota; kingdom Metazoa; phylum Chordata; class Mammalia; order Rodentia; family Cricetidae; genus Ellobius; species Ellobius talpinus. The sequence goes on along the minus strand of LOJH01005957.1, from coordinate 27,912 downwards.
AGTGACCATCAAAGCAATACTGAAGGATGAGAAGGAGAATCTGTTCCAATCCAGAGCCTTCTACAAGGCCAATGAGGCTGGAGAGGTGGACCTAGAGCGGCAGCGGCCTTGGGGGGTGACTATGTAGGAGTTCATCCAATGGGCCTCTTTTGGTCTCTGAAGCCCAAGCGGCCTTTCCAGCGGCTGATGAAGAAAGAGGTGATGTACAGCCCATTTTGTATCACTCTGGACCTGTATGACTCTGTTTGCTTGCAAGATTCAGCCACTGTTAGACCCAAGGCCAGTCAGATAGTGCAGCGCTGGTTTGTAAGCCCTGGGGGTCAGCGGAAGCTGATCCTAGAAGGTCGCATACGCGGAGCCCTTTTTCTCCCTCCAGGTAAGAATAATCTTCATTGTTACAGAACATTTTTTTTCTACTTGTGACCTCTTTTTTTGCGGTAGTAAATTTTATTTTATTTTTTATTTTGCATACCAATCCCATTTCCCCCTCCCTCCCCTCCTCCCACTTCCTCTACCTTCCCCCATATTACCCCTCATGCACTTGAGAGGCAGCAAAGTCTGTCACATCACATTGAGGCAGAAACAACCCNCCCCCCCCCCCGCCATCTAGGCTGAGCAAGGCATCCTTCCATAGGAAATGGGCTCCAAAAATTCTTGCTGTAGTAATTTTAGCATGACCCTGGGTATATAAATATATGAAACAGGTGTAGAAAACAGACAGTTACTGATAATAAAGCATAGATAATGATTTTAAAACAGCTCTTTGGTGTACACATGATTTTACCATTTATTAAAGAAGAAAGAAAATTTACACATTGATGGGATGAATGGGCTTACCTAGAATTAAACTTTGGTCTATATGAGATTATAGAGCATGGTTAGATTATCTTCATTGTTTTCCAGGACTGCCTAATATTTTTGTTTTCATAGTTGTCAATGCTAAGAAATCTGCTTCACATAAATATGCAGAATGGCATATGTATGCTTAATGCATTTAAAAATTTGTCAAAATTCTATCCTCATTCTAAATCAAAGTTCATTTAATGAGTTTTTAATGAAACTCAAGTTAGTAAGTCAAAGAGCAATTTTAAAAATCAGACATTCTAACAATATACAATAGGAATATTTTAATTTGACACAAGCTGAAGAACAGCAGGAGGGACACATTAAAAGTCCTTGTTTTCTGTCATTAAGCCACTATGTATCCATATGAACAAAACCCTGCGTGTGCAGTAAAAACACTGTGGTTCCTAACACACAGCAAATCAACTTGTTTCTGAGTCCCGGCATTTGAAGCTGCAGCTATCTGGGATTAGTGCTATTCTGGCACATGTAGAGAGGTGTGCCAGCTGTTCCTTTAGAACCAGGGAAAAGTGAAGTCTGGCGGGCATCAGCAGAAACACCTTGGGACCACTTCTCATTTTATTTTGAGTTAAACTTTGGCCACTGCATGTTCAAATGGTTTCTTATTGTCAAATTTCTCCCACATTCACTTATATGGATCCATATGGGATTTGCAACCCCAGTTTCAGAAACTGCAATAGAAGTAGAAATTCAGATGAATTAAACATGCACTCTCATGTGGATGTGTGTGTGTGGGTGTGGGTGTGCATGTGTGAGCATGTATGAGAGTGTGTACCAGTGTGTGCCTATATGCAACTCATTCGTGCAGCCTTTGTTTTTCCTGCTGTACTTAACACTCTTTTGATCCCATTTCCTTGTTTATTTTTTCTCCCAGGAGAAGGTCCTTTCCCAGGAATTATTGACATGTTTGGGATTATTGGAGGTCTAATTGAATTCCGTGCCAGTCTTTTGGCTTCCCATGGCTTTGCAGTGCTGGCATTAGCGTACTTTGCCTATGAAGGCCTGCCTGACAAACTGCTGGAGACCGACTTGGAGTATTTTGAGGAAGCTGCCGATTTCCTACTAGCTCATCCCAAGGTACTTAAAATACTTTTCGATTCATCTCATAAAATCATAGGATAGAAAAACCACAAGTGCCTTAGGTCCATTTTATTATAAAATCGTTTCCCAACCCTTTACTCTGAGGTAACGTCTGTCTTTGAAGTTGAAGTATGTTTCTTGTATGCAACAGAAGGATGGATCCTGTTTTTGTATCCATTCTGTCAGCCCCTTTTTATAGGTGAATTGAGACTGTTGATATTAAGAGATATTAATGACCAGTGATTGTTAGTTCCTGTTATTCTGAGTTTTATTGTTGGTGGTGGTATTGTGCATGTGTTTCCCTTCTTTGGGTTTTGCTACTGTAGGATTATCTATTGCTTGTGCTTTTGTAAATGTAGCTAACTTTCTTGGGTTGAAGTTTTTCTTCTAGTACTTTCTGTAAGGCTGGATTTGTGGATAATGTTTAAATCTGGTTTTGTCATAGAATATCTTGTTTTCTCTGTCTACGGTGATTTAAAGTTTTGCTAGGTATAGTAGTCTGGGATGGCATCTGTGGTCTCTTAGGATCTGCAGAACATCTATCTAGGACCTTCTGGCTTTCAGAGTTTCCATTGAGAAGCTGGATATAATTCTGATAGGCCTGCCTTTATACTTGACCTTTTTCCTTTGCAGCTCTCAATATTCTTTCTTTAGTCTGTATGTTTAGTGTTTTTATTATTATGTGGCAAGGGGACTTTTTTTGGTCTAGTGTATTGGTGTTCTGTAAACTTCTTGGACTTTCATAGGCATGTCCTTCTTTAGGTTGGGAAAGTTTTCTTCTATGATTTAGTTGAATATATTTTCTGTGCCTTTGAGCTGGACTTCTTGTTCTTCTATCCCTGTTATTCTTAGGTTTGGTCTTTTTATGGTGTCCCAGATTTCTTGGATATTTTGTGTTAAGAATTTGTTGGATTTAACATTTTCTTTGACCGATGAATATATTTCCTCTATAGTATCTTCAACACCTGAAATTCTCTCTTCCATCTCTTGTAGTCTGTTGGTTATACTTGCATCTGTAGTTCCTGATTGTTTACCCAGATTTTACATTTCCAGAATTCCCACAGTTTGTGTTTTCTTTATTGCCTCTATTTCAGTTTTCAGGTCTTGAACCATTTTCTTTGCCTGTTTGTTTTTTCTTTGCTTCCTTTGCAGGATTTGTTGATTTCTTCTAATTTTTTGTTTTTCTTTTCCTCCACTTCTTTAAGGAAAGTTTTCATTTCTTCTTTAAGGGCCTCTATCATCTTCATAAAGTTATTTTTAATATCATTTTCTTCTGCATCACCTGTGTTGGCATGTTCAGATCTTGCTAATGTAGAACCACTAGTTCCTTTTGGTATAATATTGCTCTTTATGTTGTTGAATGTGTTCTTACACCGTCTTCTATCTATCTCTCCCTCCAATGGGTGCAGGTTGGCCTCTGAGGGTCACTGATGTAGCTCTGGGGCTCCTCCAGCTGTAAGTGGGGTCAAGGCTCTGGTGGTCGCAGACGCCATGGGGTGGTTGGGGGTCTGAGGAGGCTGCTTCCAGGTCTTTGAGGCTTCAGTGGGTGAGGATGGGGCACTGGATGTGCCTTTTCAGACTAGAGCCTAGAGAGTAGAACCCTCTAGCCAGGGACCCAGACACTCACTTCTCCAGGTGTGAAAGTGTTTATCTTATGTCAAAGTCTCCCTATAGTTCCTGATTGTTTGCCCACATTTTACATTTCCCTATGTAGCCCAGGCAGGATTGGAACTCAAAAATCTCTTATTTTAGTTTCCCTGGTGTTGAGATTATAGGACTGTGCCACCGCATCTCTAGAACTCTACTTTGATGAGGTTTTATTTTGATTATTCCAAGGGAAGTGATACAATTGCTCCCACAAAATGAAAAGCTCGGAGTAGGTATTATTAAATAGGTAGTAGTCTCTGGATCTCACTAGTTGGAAAACCCAAGTGCCAGAATTTTATTATTTTGACTGCCCGGCCTTCCTTCAGGAGAGCTTCTTTCCAGAGGACAACATGTAACCTGATTTCTTTTTGCCTTGTGTTCAAGATCCAACAACCAGGAATTGGTGTGATCTCCATGTGCAAAGGTGCAGAGATCAGGCTGGCCATGGCCTGCTATCTGAAACAGGTTGTTGCCACTGTCTGTATCAATGGGCCCAATGCCATCTTAGGCATTCCACTAAGGTATCGGGAACTTGTGCCACCCAGCCAATGGGTTCTGGAGCACACCCAAGTTCATGCTTCAGGGGCTATATAACTCCGTCCTTTTATAGCTGACCCCTAGAATAGGTTGAACCCACAGAGTATACTTCCTATGGAAAAAGCCTGAGGGTGGATCCTCTTCATTGTAGGAGAGAATGATGAATGTTTGGATAGCAAGGCATATGCACAGAGGGCTATGGACCAGCTCCAGAGCCATGGGAGAAGCAATGGAAGAATGCTGGCATACCCTGGGGCAGGTCACCTCATAGAGCCACCCTATTCTCTCTGTTGCTTTACATCCTGGACCTCTGAATGGGCTAACCCATTGCTTTGGGGAGGAGATTCCATTGCTCATGCAGCAGCCCAGGAACACTCATGGAGAGAGATCCAGAAGTTCTTCAGGCAACACCTTCCTCCATCTAGAAGCAAACTCTAAGCAAAGGGTGTGACCGTGCCCAGGTAGGGGGTCAGGAAGCGAGTCAGAGAAGAGGGTGGAATTTGTGTGAGAATAATAGCAAATTAGTTAGGGATTGGAGGGTAGGGATGGGGAACAGTATTCCTTACATCACATTTATTCCCATTCAACTGGAAGAAAATGAGACAAAAGACCAGGACACATGTGCATCTGAGGTGTTTCTGACAGGTTTGCATGTAGTTTGAAATTTTATAGATTAAATTTTAGTTTATATATTGGAATATATTGGTATTCAGAAATTATGATATTCTTGCAAACTGATAAACACTGTTTATATATATCCAGTTAAGGATTCATCTGATCTAGGCAGTTCCAATCCAAAATGAAGTCTCTAAAACTGCCAACTTCTTTCTAGTACATTCTCTTTTAAGCTGTTTTAAGTTGGATTTCTGTTGCTTGTAATGAACATTCTAGCATGTCAAGCATAATGCTTGCTGTAGATATCAAGTAGATAGATTTTTTTTAAAAAGTAGGTTCTTCTCTTTATTCTGGGTATATATTACTATTTTTAATTAAATTTAATCAAGAGCCATTGCAGCACTTATTGAAGCTGAGTGAGTTAATGCAAACAAGGCCTTTAGAGCAGTGTGCTATGGGATCCTCTTGTACACTGCAAAGATTTGTCACTCAAGTTGGTTTAATAGCATTTTGATTGGCCTGTAGCCAGGCAGGAAGTATAGGCAGGGCAACCAAATTAAGGATGATGGGAAGGAGTAGAGTGGAGTCAGGAGTCGCCTGCCAGATACAAAGGAAGCAGGAAACAAGTGTGTCATGCTAATAAAGGTACCACTAAGTGGAAGAGCATAAATAAGAATATGGAGGGTTAACTTAAAATGAAGGATTTAGCTAGTAACAAGCCTGAGCTATCAACTGAACATTTATAAGTAATGTTAAGTTTCCGAGTCAATTACTTGGGAAGCTGTCACCAGGTATTTAGGAACAGGCAGGCGGGAGAGAAATGTCTGATTACAGCAGTGTCTGGCAGATAGCTCTCAGATCATCAGAGTCAGCTCTTCTGGTTTTCATAGTGAGTTTCTCTATGGTTTCATGATGCTTTCCTCTTCCGTTCTCCCGGTCTGGTGAATCTCGTTCATCAGACATTACTTCTGTATGTTCATTTAGTTTGAATAGATGAAATTCTTGCCTTGATTAACAAGGATGCTCAAGTTTCTTTTGGATCCAATGTCACCATTTATATTTCTACAGAATCTCACTTGTTTTCTAGAACATGCTTTCTTCATATTTCAGTTTTATATAGATTGCTGTTTATCTGTTTCCTTTTTTCTCCCAGCCTGACTTACATAGATATTTCCCTATCTTACTTATCTTTTCAAATGGTGACTTTTGCTTCACTTATTGGTCAAATCTTTTAAAATGTATTTGTTAGTTTATTATGTTTTAAGTTAAATTAATTCATGCTCCTGTCTTTCTTTTTTTGTTTTTTGTTTTGTTTTGTTTTTTGGTTGTTGTTGTTTCTGATATGTGGTGTTCTCTCTTTTTTTTTTATTTCTACTTTCTGTTCCCCTTTGACACAAAGGCAGTTTTACCAAAGTACTAAAGGCCATAGTGTAGAAGGGGCAAGAGAGGAGGAGGAATGTCACTTTGCGACAGAAGGATCAAATGGGCCCTACCCAGACCCACCACTCACATTGGGACAGTTTGACATGACGGACTTCATGGAAGGAGGTTATGGGTATTGATGATGCTACTAATAGCCAGTCTTTACAGTATGTTGAACTTTAGCCTAATCAAGCCTTTGATCATTTACCAGCATTGCGGCAGGAGAACAATTGTCACCATGAGTAAACAAGTCCAAACTGCAAGTTATTATGTAGGTCAAGTGTTATAGAACTTCAGCAATTAATTGCATGGGTACCACTAAGTGAGGCCAGGAAGATTAAGTCCAGGACTATAGAAGACTTTAAAAAATGCTCCGAAAGGCCTTTATCTAAGCAGAGTGACTGTGAAAAGAAATTGGGGGGGGGGATAAGTTAAACATTTGTTTAATAGCTAACAGTGACATTAGCGCAATGTTTTGTTATATATGTTAGATCATGGCCTGCCACTTTAAGCCTCTGTTCACTCAAAGAGACCAAGTCCCCAGCCGGAAAAATCAGGCCCCGCCCCTTGAAGCCCTACATACTCCTTGCCTCAATCCTCCCTACCTCTGTAACAGATATGAAAGACTGTGTGGCCTCAGGACGCCCACTGTTCCTCTCCCTGCTCCTACACCCCTCCTCTCTGTAACAGACAATTAAGAAGACTGAAGCCTCACAGTCCCTCACCCCCAAAACTGCAGGAGAGGCTTATGGCTCTACTGGGTACTAAGCATATAGGCTATGGTAAAATGTTACATGAATTAACTCACATGGAATAACAGTTTCCACCTGTCCTCCACAACTTAGGAAAACCAGGGTAGCTCTTTGGGGGATTTATATGAAACCTTGCCCATTGATAACAGGGTATCTCTCTGTTAGCGTAAGCTGGCCCTCTTTAGTAAAGTGCCTCTTCAGGTTTTAACTGAAAGCAAGCCTCCCTTGTCCTCTCTGCTAATGTAGTTCATTTCTGAAGAGTAATTTTATTTCTGCTATTTTTGTAAACCTGTCACTCCTTGAGTCCGAATAATATGTGTTTACTCAGGAATTATCACACCAGGCTAATTTAAATATCACCTCACATACTGATGATGTTTTTGTACTGAATCTGTTCTCTTTGTGATTTTGAAATACAAGATGCTATTATTAACTATGGTCATTATGTTGTTGAAAATATCTCATAATTACTTTTTTGTCTAATTCATATATTTAAGTCATTATTTTTAATTACTCCATAGAATAACTTGAATATGACTCATGTCTTACTAGAGTAATTTGAATATAGATTAATATTAAATGGGATCAAGAAATGACACTAAGAAATTGTTATGACATTGTTTTATGTGATGACAGTTATTATGGTTACATAAAAGTTTAGAGACTTACATTGATGTAATCAACAGTGGCCAGTTTTGATATGTGGGTATTATTATAGGAATCAGAAATATTGCAAAAATCAAAATTACTGCAAAAGACTTTGGATGGTGTCTTGAATAAGCTCTGTTATAATATTCTATTTGCCTTTATGTATATCTGCACATTTTTCATAATAAAGATCTGAAAATTATATCTTTGCATTTGTTTTTCTTCCCCCAAGCAAAATTATCTTCTCCATGACACTCCTTCATTTACAGATTATTACTTTACTTTAAGAGTAAATAATTATTTAACCATAGCTGTGACACTTATTCACTGCTACAGCCTTTTAAAAAAATCTGGACCTTTGCACATCTTATAATGTTTATATTTTGATCTCTTTAATAGCAACTTTTATAGGTTTAGAATTTGATGCTAGCAACTATTTCCCCTCAGTGATTTAGTCTGTTTTAGCACTTCGTTTAACACGGGAGCTCTGGAGAAAATGTGCTCCCCCCTCATCTTTCTGCCATGGTTTTAGTAAGCTTCCTGGGAAGGCTGTACATGTAGCATGTAATAGATGTCAACATATAAAACCTTGAGATGAGGAAGCCATGCTGAGCACTGAGGAGCCATCTTGAGAGGGTAATGCTTATTCTCTTGGCGTTTCTCCATAGTAAGGAGCACATGTGGCGTTTCTCAGCTTCCAGGGGAAGCAGAACTGTTTGGGGCTAATGTCCTGTCAGTTTATCCAAATCTGACTTGCTTTTTTTTTCACAGCTTTTCACTCATCACCAGGCTTCTGTGAGCCAGGGAAGTTAGATTTGGAAGTGCTCTCCAGGGAGAAAAGTTTATTGACAACTGCCATCTGCCATATCCAATGGCCTTGGGCCCTACTGAGTCCATCTCCAATGGTGCTACTCAGTCCATATCCAATGGGCCTCAGGCTTTATTGAGCCCATATCTAATGGGCCTCAGGCTCTACTTAGTCCATATCTACTGGGCCTCAGGCTCTATTGAGTCTATATCCAATAGGCCTTAGGCTCTATTGAGTCTATATTCAATGGCCTCCTCAGCAATTTTTCATACTCTTCTGAGCTGCCTTTTCTTTATGGTTGTTGCCACCCTACTTCAAGTCACGGCATGCACGTTGCTCAAGAAGGTAGCATCCTGTGGCTGGAGAGATGGCTCAGCAGTGAAGAGCAGGCACCGCTCTCGCAGAGGGTCAAGTTTGATTCCTAGCACACATGCCGGGTATATCAAAACCACAGGCACCTGCAATCACCTGCACATACCCCCACCCTCTACATGCACACATGCACGTAATTTAAAAATGAACCTCAGAAAGAAAGCAGTATCTTACTTGCCCATTTCACCTGTATTTTCTGACTCCTTTCAGTCATTCTATATACCAATGCAAAAGGACCCTTCAAAAACACAAGCCTTAAAAAGTTTAAAAAACACAAGTCTGATGGTGGCATTCCCTTGCTTACTGATGGCTTCTTGTTGCAGCAGGAGAAATTTCAAAGTTTGGAACAATAAGAAGACTTCCATGCTCTCTGGCATAACAAATGTCTCTTATGCCCAGTTAACAAATTCCATAATCATTAACCTTCCTTTAGTCCTTCATGTGTTTAAAGTTGCTTCATGCCTCAGATCTCCTATATATGCTTTCTCTTGGTTTCATGTTCTTTTACGCATTCACTTATGCACTTTTTAACTTATGTGTTTCTCTGTGTGTCTGTGGGTATAGTCACATGAGTGCACATCTCCGTAGAGGAAGGAAGCATCAAATCCCTCTGGAGCTAGAGCTACAAGTAGATGTGAACCATCTCTCTGACCCCTTGATATTCTTTTATATATGCATTCTATCTAATCATCCCTTATTTATTTTAAGTAGCTGCATATATGTGTCACTGCAGCCTCTTCTATTTTCTACTCATGCCCCAGTGTCCCCATCCAACTTAAGTATCCCTTCAAGTCACTTTATATTAAAGGCTTTGGGATGTTGGAGAAGAGCTAGAGGGACACAGGTAGACAAGAAGAATGAAACTGGGCTGCCAGGGATGACAGCTTCTTGTTCCCAGAAGTCCTTGTAAGAAAAGCATGGCAAGAAGCCTCATGGGTGGGTATCCAAACAGGACCAGCAGAGAAAAGAGGGAACCCCGGGGCCTTATAAAATACTCAAGCCAGCATCTTTTTTTTTATTAGACTCCCAGCTGTAGGGTAGGGCCTCATCAATCCTGAAGGAATAAAGTGGTTGCTTTTGCATTTCTCACATAGCTTGGTCCTCTATTTCCTGAAGTTCAGTTCTTTGTCCAAGGAAACAAGCTTGGAAATGCCCTAGACGACTCCTAGCACCCCTGCCTGTTACATGTATCTTCTTTTTCCTCTCGTTGACTCAAACCCATGAAAGAATAAGGTCTACTTATTTTGCTGTACATCCTTAGTTATTAGCACAATTCTGAGTATATAATAGATGTTCATTAAATATGTCTGAAGGCACAGATCAAAGCTGGCACAGTCTGGATCAAGAAGTAGGATGTCAGCAAAAGTTTTGGTGTTCATTACAAAATAGTCACGGAGTCTAGAGAATGACAGTAAGTAGCAGAATAGTTTTGTGCACACGTGGAATTTACTAGGGCAAGAATAGTATTGTCAGCATGGTGGCTGTTAGGCTGGCCCAAGATGGAGTTACCAAGGCATCAAGATGTGGGACCCAGCTCCTTCAGGAAAATAGAAACTGATCATTCTACACTTCTCAGAAGTCTGCTGCCCTCTAGTTTGAGCAGAACAGCTTGACCACAGCCTCCTGCTGTCTTAACAGCAAGAGCAATCCCCCACACCCATAAAATGTTGCTTACTGCAGTCCCTTTTGCTTGTTAAAGTTTCATTTTCCTCCTTAACTCTCTACCACCACACTCCCATCTAAAAGCACCCTATAAAAACTCAGACTCTCTTTGGCAGGACTGATTTCCTTTCTCTTGAGGACAGCCTGGCAGTTGGTACCCTGCAGCCATACAGACCTTGAAGAAAGCTTTGCTTTTTGACTCTCATGGTCCTATTCTCTTGTTAATCCATATGGTGACCTTAGGAAGTACACTGAGGACTTCCTTATCTTTTAGGAAACTCCACTCAATTGAAACCGGATGCTTGGCTTTGCCACAGGAAAGAATTTCAGGGTGAGCCAGTATGAAGCACAGTTGAGGGGGTACTAAAAAACTTTTAAAAATGTATTATGTGTGTGCTTGCAAGTGAAGATAGACATGTGTGGAGGTGTCCCCTTGGGAATCAATTCTCTTTTACCATGTGGGTTCCCAGAATTGAACTCTGATCATCTGACTTGACAGCAAGCCTCTTTGACCACAGTTCCATTTCATCAGCTTTTAGAAGACATTTAAAATCAATTTTAGAACAGGTTCAAAAAGAGAGGTACCTTGGGAAGAAAGTAAGACATAAGATCGTGGACTTCCCAAAGAAAGACACATTAAGTCTCTGTACAGTAACTGCATTTGCTAGCATTGGTGGCTTCTGAAGTTACTTCTCAAGGGGCTACTAAAAAAATCTTTTTCCATGAATGAGCTCATAGGGTGGTTCTCCATATATGTTGGATGGGATTGCAGATGAGGAGGGAAAGCCCAAGGCCTCTAGGGCTGCAGGGGAAGTTAAGATGTATTTACTGTAAACAAAGATTTAATTCTATTCTAGATTCTCAAAAAATATCTGAAAAAGGAGTCAGGCCAAATTTGGTCATAGATCTTCAACTTTTTTTTTATTCTTTCTGTACTTCCTCACTATTGCAGCATTAGTGGGACCTAGTTCTTGAGATAAATTTGGAGAACTGGGTATTTGATGGGTCTGCCTTTAAGATATCACTTGTTGTAGGTGGTTATAGGGAATAAAGTCAAAGCATAAATACCAGTTATAGTTCTTACTAATTATTTCTAATGACACCTACTCCTTCTTTCAAGGGCAGATTAAGGATATTTGTTTTCTCCAAATACTGGGGCTGCCAAGCCTTCCTGCCCATCATAGCCTAGTGAAAGGATCTTCAGAGCTCACCAAGGGGATACTCACAAGTCATAACTGCTTGGGGCACATTCTTTGCCATTATTACTTCTGTATCTAAGCATGCCAGTTTTTTAAAAGCTATTTTTGACCCCATTAAAAGTCACCTTATTTCCAAATAAACCACAGTCTCTCTTCAGCCAAGTCAGGGAGAATCTGGCATCTATTGTTGGGTAAACTTTAACAAAATGTTTTCTGTGTCAATTACTGTAATGGGCTTGTCATCAAAGCATGGATGTCCATGAGGTTAAGTGTAGGGATACTTTATTTGTATTTTAACAAATAAAGTTTGCCTGAAGATGAAAGTACAGGGTGGCCAGCTACTAGAGAGTTCTTTTACCTCTACCAGTACCCAGACTGAAGGGAAGACCTTGTCCTCAGACTGCTTCAGACTGCATCTATCTCCACCAAGCCTCAGGCTGCACTGAGCTTCTGTCTCTTCTGCTTTATGTTCCTCTCTGCACTCAGCCATATCACTCCACCACCCTAGTGCTGAGATTAAAGGCCTGTGACTCCCAAATACTGGGATTAAAGGTGTGTGCCACCACTGCCTGATCTCTAGTGGCTTACTTCTGCACTCTGATCTTCAGGCGAGCTTTATTTGTTAAAATACAAATAAGATACCATTATGGTTAAGAGTTCTATTGTTGGAACAATGGAACAACACATTATTAATCTTGTTTCTTTCCAATCCTCTTCTATGGCAAGTCTGACTTTCTCAGCCATTTTTTACATCATAAAAAGAGGAAAAAATTCACTACAAAATTTGTGTTTCTCTTAGCCTATAGTCACTGTTTGTTCTATTTGGACAGAGAGCTTTGTCCTTGGCAGCAAACACAACTAGAGAAGTTCAAACCTGAGCACTGAATCTCACAAGCTAGATGGAAGATAATGATCAATGTGAGGCCACTGAAGCAGCGTAAGTGTAAGCAGAGGCACTACTAAAGTAATAAAATGAGTCATCCTGACACTGGGTGGCACTACATTTAGCTTATAGGAGAGGAGAGATGTTGGCGGAGGTTTCCGTGCTGCCTGGTCCTGTAATAAACACACAGAAACTATATTATTTGCAATACTGTTTGGCCTATTAGCTTATGGATATTTCTAGCTCACTCTTATATCTTAAATTAACCCATTTCTATTATTTTATATTTTACCACAAGGCTCATGGCCTACTGGCAAGGTTCTGGCTAGCAGCTTGTTTCTTTCCCCTCTGGTGGCTCCATGGCATCTTGGGACTCCACCTTTTTTCTCCCAGCATTCAGTTTAGTTTTCCTGCCTAGCTCTACTCTGCCCTATNCTATTATTTTATATTTTACCACAAGGCTCATGGCCTACTGGCAAGGTTCTGGCTAGCAGCTTGTTTCTTTCCCCTCTGGTGGCTCCATGGCATCTTGGGACTCCACCTTTTTTCTCCCAGCATTCAGTTTAGTTTTCCTGCCTAGCTCTACTCTGCCCTATCACAGGCCAAAGCAACTTCTTTATTCATTAACCAATAAGAGCAACACATAGACAGAAGGACTTTTCCCACACCAGAGAGACTTCAGAACTGGCAAATAATTCTCTCTCAGGATTTCCATGCCTCTATAACATCCATGGGTCATCTAAGTGGACATATTACACCAAAAAGAACTTAACTTGGTTCAGAGGCATCTTCATATAACAGAAAGAATAGCAATAAGAACTAGGCAGAGCTGGACCACAGTGCTAGGACTGATGTATATCACAGTGTTTTAGCTTTGTGTATCGTTCCTGGGTGTGTTGCACTGAAAACAACAGATTGTATTATATATGCGGGGCAGGTAGTTTAGCATAAGGGATGAACAGAGCCCAACTACTCGCTTTTATCCCCCAACTTTAGTCAGACATTTCTTAGAAGATATATATATATATATATATATATATATATATATATATGAATGCATCTAAGAGAGTTTGGGGAAACTGTTGAAGAAATGGAACCAAGGAAAGTTTTAGCAGAGGTAACCTCCGTTTCTAAAAGAAGATTAAGTGTTTATTGAAAACTCAGAAGTTCCAGGGCATGCCTGAAGACTAAGGTATCACACTAGGAATCCAGGAAGTACATTTGAATATATTAATAATTAAAGACTTTTTTCATTTTATCTAAACACATATGCATGCACACAATGCATACCCATCCTCATTCACTCTCTCTTCTTACTTCCTTCTCTCTCTGAATCACCTTTCGGTCATGCTCCTATTAGGGTTAGTTAATGTCCTAATAGGTAGGCAAGGGCATTTATTCTTAGCACATGAAATGAAAAGCAAACCCTTGTGGGTCACTCCATGGTTCCTCAAACACTACTGAGTGAAAGGTCAAACAAAGGACATGAGTCAGAATATATTTTATGATAACTTTTTTCTTCTATTTAGAAAAAAAATATGTACAAAAAAGCTAAGAAGAGCTGACATGGATGTGTCAAGAAAACATTTTGATAGATACAGATAGGGAACTCCTTCTCAAAGGAGGGACACATTATCACCATGCTAGAAAATGGGATGCAGTTAAAGCTCAGGAACAGCTAGAAGCTTCCCAAGTAAAGATGTTGATCTGGGTGCTACGCTGTGGATGCTCTGATACCCTTTCTGTAAAATAATACTGTGCAAACTGTAAAATATTCTTTTTCATAAAAAGTCCATACAGTATGAATACAAAACTGTTGAGTTGGCAGGAAAGGCTGGTGCTAGCTGCTCTTTTGGATCGAAGGCTACAGGGTTATCTGCCCACTCAAGGACAGAACTCCAGACCAATCTTGAGTTCCTTTGGTGGGCAAGGGCATTAACTAAGAAAGCGTCATATAACCAAAACACCCCCCTGCAATATTGGCGTCTGTGTCATTAGTTAGTAAACTAGGAATCTTCACTAGTCTACTGCTGTTTAACTTGGAACGCAAAAAACTATTAACAGAACAGAACATGCTGTTCTCTCCAAATATTTCCCCCCCATGATTGATTTTGAAATTTATAATTAACCACCATGGTCCTTCCTGTCACTCCAAAGTTTAACTCTCATTAAAATTCAGAGGTTCTGGAGGAGGCAGCAACTGTGGTAATAAAGGTTAAAAGTGGGTCACTCACTTTATTTCTGTCTATAAAACTGAGAAAAGATTTGTGTACAAATATCACAAAACAACATCAACCATTGAATATATGTGATTCTTCAATGCACACTTGAACGAGAAAAAAACTTTGTTGGTTTTAAAATTCTGACATAAATATATTAAAGCTGACAAAAAAAGATCAGGGCAAGCTACATCACTTTTTAATACAAAAATGTACAAAACATTAGCCTCTAACTAGATAAACATAATACTTGTCTTCACAGTTTGACTGAGTCACTGTGTGTTCTGAAGTATTGAACTGGAAGGTTGTTGAAAAAAAAGAAAGAAACCAAATACAGCCGCTTCTCTTCATTCATCTCAGGTTACTTCGGTCATGGAGGCCGAGTGATTCTGTAGAGCAAGCAACAGGTAGAATGTCAGAGCTGAGCTGACTGACTTCCACAAACTCTCACCATTCCTGAAATGTCTTTCATTCGTGAAATCTTCACTAGTCTGCTGCTGTTTGACTTGGAACGCAAAAAAACTATTAACAGAACAGAACATGGTGTTCTCTCCAAATATTTTCCCCCTCCCATGATTGATTTTGAAATTTATAATTAACCACCGATCTCTTGAATTTTTTTTAAATTTTTAATATTTTAAACTTTTCTTATAATGTATTTAGATCATATTTTCCCCTTCCCCAAGTTCTTCCCAGATCCTTTCCCTCTCTACGCACCTGACTTCATATTGCCTCTCAAAGAAATAATGGCACCCACATAAACAATAAAACATCAAAGTATTATTTCTCCTTAATGTATTCTTCTAAGACCCCTCAACTTCCGTTACCTCTTCCTTCAGCATTTCCAACCAAAGTAGAATCATTTCTTCATGTAAACACTTCTACTGTTTCAACATAAGTATTTAAAGATTTCAAAATGACAGCTATATTCCATGCCTTTGAAATATTTTAAATACCAAATACCAACTAAACTTTTCCTTATGACCTATTCTTTGAGTTATGAGTTCTGTGAGAAAAAAATAATATTTTCCAGTGGATACAGGGGTTAAGTTCAGTTAACTTATAGAGAATGTGACTTACATGATGAAGAACCATTAAAATGCCTTTTTCCATATTTTTAAATTGAATTTTATTTATGTGTGTGTGTGTGTGTGTACCCGTGTATACAAATGTGTGAACGCACACATGTGAAAGTCAGAGGACAGCTTTTAGGAGCTAGTTCTCTCCTTCCACCATGTGAGTCCCGGGAACTCAGTTCACCAGGTTTGGTGACAAGTATCTTTACCTCCTAAGTCATCTCACTGACCTTCAAATTTCTTAAAGACTTGCTTCCTGATCTTATACATGATTGTTTTATGTATTTATATGAAAACATTTTCAGTGTTTTGGAGAAAATTTTATGTATGATGAAATGAATATTATTAGACATCTATACCCTTATTGCATTCTGTTGCTTATTCCTGAAACTGGAGCATCTGGAGTATACTACTCCAGATGTGTGTATTTTTCCTTGTAATTTTGTCACATTTTGTTCACAAAACTTGCTTATGTGGTTTTCAAAGTCTTGTCATTTGTTTAAACTCAAACACCTAAGCTATGGTCCCATGGAATTGGTAAATACATAAGGAAATTGTGGTTTTCACTTCATTATTAGAGGATTTTTGGATCTTTGTTTTAGGACACTGGAGACATAGTCTTGGGAGATTGGTCACACACACAGCCTCATATTTCATTCAAGCAAACTTCCCTTTGAAAATCTACCTCTCTTAGGCTTGGGTATGAAAATGTGCTGCAGGAGTTGTACTCTCAACCTGAACTAGTCTTCCAAAATGAGTGTCTTCAGGGTTCTATCTGGGTAAGAGACTCCTGTACAACACCTGAGGCCAGAGTTTACAGTAAAAGCTGCTGCTTTGTAGGGTACTGTGAGAGCAAGAGAAAAGGACTCTCACTGTCTGCTACTTCTCTTTCTTGAACAACAACTAACGGGTATTATCTTCCTGTCTTTGTGGAAATATTTTCTAGTAAAAGCAGTGCTTGCCATCTCCAATTTCTCAGCCTTGGCATGGCCTGTGCCGCACGTCCAGCCTCTCCCACAGTTTCCTATAGCCTAATTGTAATTCACCTGCAGAAGTTCTGCTCATTGCTTTGCTCACATCTGTATTTGTCATGGAAATAACAATCGCAGAGCTAGTGACTCTGGTCTGATTTGAGGTTGTTGGTTGTTTGCCGGAGGGATTTAGTGGAAGTTTTGATTCTGGCTTGCTTCCATCCAGCCAGCATTTGTAATACACTCAGTAAATGTCAGGAAACAGGGCACACAAGACATGGGCCGTAGAATCCAGATCCTTGCAGGTTCCCAATTCCACGAGGCACACACACACACGAAGGAGCACTGTCTGATGTAAGGGGCCATCATGTAATGGAGCCAGAAAGCCCTTCTCCCCAAGCTTGTTATTCATGAGGCCTCAGATCCTATCTAGACAAGGAGGCACATACATAGACACATAGAGTCAGGCTTGGGGGAAGTTCTGCTTCAACCTGTAGGGCACAATGAATTTGTGTATAATCTTACTGCTATTCTTGGTGTAGATACTCAAGTATCTTTTATTTCTATGGAGAAGAATCATATCTGAAAGGGTTTGGTACTTCACTTTTCAATGTGAAACCGTAATATGTCCTGGGAATTTGTTGCCCTAGTCAACTACAAATAGTCTTGAAGGAAAAGAGAAAAAGCCACAGACAGAAGGTAAAACCTGACTGGGATGGGCAGACGGAGGACAATGTTCTTAGACCAGAATATTCAGGAGACACTCGGCACACTCAGACTGATGTGTCTGTGCAACCAGGCAAATATTTCTCTTTAAGTGAAATGAATGTTTGATGTGTATGAATGTTTGTCTGCATGTTTGTATGTGCACAAAGTACATGCCTGCTGCCTGCAGAGGTCTGAAGAGAGCATCAGATATTTTCCCTATATGTTAATTTCTAATTAGACTATTAAAATGGGAGATAAGGAAATAGAAGGCAAATATGCTTGGTGCTGGGTTTAATGGTAAAATACATAGTTTCTCAAAATGAGAAAGAGTTTTATTGCTTCCCCCCAGTTCACTAATGAAATTAGACTTCATTAAAGCTCAAAAGACAGAGAAGGGCTTGTGATAGTCAATATCTAACTAGTGAGAAATAGCTGATAACTCCAACAGGAAGTACAGTGTTATCCCTTATATTTTAAGATGAACAGAATATTACAAAAAACATTTCGTTTAGTAGGATTCCAGATGTCTGAAAAGAAGGGTTTCAAATGAAACCTTTTAGAAAGACTTTTTAAAAGTCTTGTTTACTTAAGAATATTTATTCATCACCCCCCCACACACACACACCAGCTGGGTAGCCTGGGGTAAGTAGTTTAACAGTGCTGACTCCAGTATTTTAGTTCTTATCAAGGACATGGGCACTGGTTAATGCCTGTTCCATACACTGTTGTTCACAAAAGAATATCTTTTGATGTTCCTGGGACTGTCATGGCAAAAGCCCTGAGTGCTGTCTGTCTAGGCCTCTTTAATGGCCCTTTCCACGGCTTTCTTTGTCTTCTCAGAATAGGCATTTATCGTAACGTGTTTTCCCACAGTGCACCTCATTCAGCACAGCACACCTTGACAGCTTTATTCCACTTTTCCCAGTCATCACAGTTCTGGAGAGCTAAGGCCACGTGTCTAATTACTGCTTGGACTTTATGCATGGATGAAGGGCTTGCTGGAGAACACCTAACCAAAAAGTGCTATTGTGTTGACTCTGTGATTGCTGTCAGGACAGCTTCTGTACCTCTAGCTCGTCATTAGTCACTAGATGGAACACAGTCTTTGTCCTTCCAAACACAGTTGCCCTTTCATCTATCCATGGGTCCTGCAGCCATGTTTCTGTGCAGTCACAGATGGAAATATCTGGGAAACCGCATGTGTACAGCACCATTTCTGTGTCGGCATTCCCTCAACACTCCTGCGTGACAGCTATTTACTTAGTGTTTGCATTGCCATAGGCATTGCAAGTGAAGTGAGATAAATGCACATATGAATCCCACGCAAGCTCCATGCAAACATTATGTCATACTATAAGGGGAATTTGTGGACCTTGAACTTCTGTATTCCCCCAAAACTTGGACCCCTATACTCTGTCACAAAGGAAAATGGAACTGCACAAGAAACAACTTGTTCTTAATCACACTGACTTCCCATGAATAATTCAAATTTCATGAATGTTGAATGTTGATTATACATGAGAGGCCAAAGTACCCGAAAGCTGCTTGGGTTTAATTTGAACAACATTAAATACATCCTCAGGATTAAATAGACAACCTGCCAAGGTCATGGGTTTGCTCGCTAAAGTTACTTTACTATACCTGTGCACTTAAGGTTTCCAGAGGGCTCTCTATCCTTGGGAAAGCCATCAAGGGCACGCCACGGGGATCCTCAGGCTTGGGTTTGGAAGGCAAGCCTTGCATTCCTTTAAAGTTATGAACCACACACATTCCCTGTAGGATGGGGTAGAACAAAAATTGGAGTCAGACTCCAGTGGGACGTTGTGAACCACATTACCTGCAGGATGAGGGGGCGGGGCAGAGATTAGGGTCAGACTCCAGCAGGCGGTTGTCTTGTCATCTCTGAGTGTGGCAGGCCACAGTCCTTGATATCATCATGAAAGTGACGTATTCCCTTGGAATTATGGGAAACCAAGAGTAAGGGAGGTTTGAGGTGTGTACTGAGCATACTGCATATCCTGGTGAGGCAAATTCACCGGGTGCTCGGGACAGCCAGCCCACTCCACAGAGCTCATCTCTTCAGCTGTCAAATGGGATTGGGAGCTTTAACCATACAGATTTGTGACAGTGTGATAAATGTAAGTAACTTCATAATCACAGCAAACATAGGACAAGGGTTTCTGTGTGTCTGGCAGTGACCTGGGTGTGACCTGTGTCTAACTTAACTTTTTGTTTATCCAGCCAACCATTTCCAAGAGTAAGAAGTAAGTTGCTACTAGTCTCTCCAGCTTGGACAGGCAAAGTTTAAATCCCTCAAAATCTCATCACTTAGACTATTTTGTTTCTTGAGTACCAGCAAGCACTCAGCCCATAGTGGCTGATGTTTAACTTCTGCCTAAAATGATCATAGTCAAATTATGTCATTATTATTTATTTGGCTTAAGCAGTTCACGAGCAATATCTATCTATCATCTATCTGCCTCTCTCTCTCTCTCTCAAAATTGAAAACTCTCCTGTGAAAGATTGTCTACTTTTCTTACTTCCTACCTGAGTCATAAATTTTTTACTACCTTCTCTGTCTGTGTTGAATTAATCTTCATCTTTTTATAATTTCTCTTGTTATTGTGCATCTCTGTTTATATGTCTAATGTTAAATCTTTCCTGTAATTTTTAAACAATACAGAACATTTGCACAAACTTTTTTACCTGGCTCACCTCCACCTCACACTACAGCTATGCTTAAAACTTTGGCCTCTTAGGAAATGGTTGAGGGTGAAGGTGTCAGAGCCTTATATATTTTGAGGCTCAATTTCCTGAACAATTAAATGAATATAAAACATTCCTGGGTGTCCTAGGAACTTTCAATTTGAGGTATTTGTGGCATAGGGCATGCAGTAATTGCTCAGATAACATTTTCCTTCCTGATGGGAAACAGATACTAACAGCAGTATGGAAGGCGAACAAAGATTATGCTGACACCCTCGGTTTTTGCTTCTCTCTGTCTCTTCCCCAGATATCTGTTCTGGTTACTTCCACTCTTCCTCTGACTTCACTCTCCTTCCTGTTCCTAGCTTGATGCATGTCCCTGAGGTGTGTGTAGATATATGCATGCAAGTGAGCAGACAGCAATTCAGAGGCATATCTGGATTTTTAAGTAAAAACCATCGGATGGATGAAAAACTGACAATTGTTAAACCACTGGGAGCAAAACCAGACTAAACAATAACTGAAGGGTAAGAAAAAACTGCAAACAACTAAGAAAAAGCAAGTCTAATCTTAAGGCAGAATCTGCACATGGCACTTAGCAGCCCACAGGCTTTCATGGACATCATCCCTCAAAGACTCCATGCAACTGTGTGGGCAGTCTACACACCATTTCTTCTCGGCTGGGGATAGTGTGCTCTAGTGATGCTGGATGTCAAGACTGTTCGACTCTTCTTCTGAGCCTGTCTTTGTTTATGTACCAGTGAGCTCCTTTGGGAAATACGGTGTTCTCTTGAAGTTACTTGTAATTCCTGCTTTCTTTCAAAATCTTTCCCAGGGACTCTCTCTAATGAGCTACCAGCATCATGGAACATTCCAGTGCTTCCTCTGTGGCTTCATCTAGAGAATTTGCCCTCCAGCCTCTCCTCTTTTCCCATTATAAAAAAGAAGCTGGGAGCTGATGGAGGGAATGCTGAGTGACAACAGACTGTGTTCTAAAGAAGTTTGTGAACATCTTCAGGAAAAACAGCTGGTCAGCTGAGACAGAGGCTGGGATAGTCACACATGTATTGCTTTGGTAGTGAGAGTAGAAAGGAAAAAAGAGTTAAGTCACAGGAATATATGAGTATAAAACGAGTGTATGTGTGATGCTAGTCTTAAAGGGCCTTGGACTATAAAGGGCAGGACAAGATGAGTGGAAGGTCCTTGGGGGATTTTAGTGACCTTTCTTTGGGAAGGGTCTTAGTATTGACAGTGGTTTTATTTTATGTTGAGTATGTGAGTTTATCTGCCTGATGACCTGTTGTTAAAACAACCAACCCAAGAACAAAACTGCATTCTTCTGGTATGACCTAGAAATATATTACAGAGCAATAGAAAGAAATGAATTGTTGTATTCTACAACATGAATGTGTCTCCAGATAAAAATTATCATGGAAGTAAAATGTCAGAAAATACATATTATGTGATTTTATTTATGTAAAATCCAAAAGTAGAAAAACAAATTATACCTCAATAGTTGCCAGAGGTAAAGGGGAAAGAAAAATCAACAGAGATGCCAAGGCCATCAAATTGGACAGTATGTACAACCATATCCTACCACACTTCAATGAAACTGGATAAAACAAGATAAAAATGAGCACAGATTCTTCTTTTCCAGGCCAAGCCAGATTAAGGGATTTTCCAGATGATCACGTAGCTAGGTGTCCATCTCTTCGAAGAACTAAAACATCCTCAGGGCTGTGAAGGCACGGAGGCAGCTACATTCTTCAGGGAGGTCAAATGTAAATGCCATTTAGCTGAAATAAAATGCCAAGAGGCCTCTAAAAGGCAAGTGATTAGCTTCAGGCTTTCCATATTTGTGAGAGGAGATACATATACACTAAGACAGTTCTTGGGTCCATGTCCACTTTTTTTTTGCAGTGCTGTAGGAGAGAGAGCCTGACCTTTTGTCCTTTGCCTAGAAACACGTAGCTCCTGAGCCCTGGACTCTGACTGTCAATACTAGAACACTCATTTGAGCGTGTGCCGTGTTTTTCTCTTCCTGGCCAGGCTGAGAGCAAGAAGAGAAACACAGTCCTCTTTCTTAAGGATAGTATTCTCCTTGACTCAAGACACATGCTTAGTCAGACCTCCCAAAGGAAGGTACTTTGGTTCTTACAGAAATGCATGCATATTCTCTGGACAGTTGCAGCTCAGAAGACAGGGACATGAAGAACAATGACTCAGACTGGAATCTTGGAAACTCAAGACACTATGACTTTACCCAGAGGACATAAAAGGGATGAAGGGGAGAGAAGGGGGCCCACCTACCAGGAACAGGGCCACGGCGGTGCCCAGGATGAAGCCGGCAATCACATCAGAACAGTGGTTCCTGTACTCTGAGACCCGGTTGAGGCCCGTCAGGAAGGCTGTACAGAGGGTCCCCAAACACAGCACTGGCTTGGCCAGCCGACTGCTCTTGGTCTTGATTGTGCTTGTGATATACATCTGCAGCGGGAGAGAGACCAGTGAGTTGCAGGCAGTCCTTCTCCTGCTGCATCCACACGAAGGCACTCGTGTGCCAGGTCAGAAACGGGCATTGACAAAGGGAACCATAGCAGCTACATCTCCTTGGACAACTTCATGAAGCTAGTTAGTTAGACAGGAAACAGTTCAGCAATGACAATGAACATGTGGTCGTTAGTCACTTTCACATCGTAATGAGTGTGTGAACAGAAGCTGTATTGACAGAGGAATTGCTGAAGAATAATGGCTGGTTTCAGAACACACAGCTTTCATGTAAAGAACCAGAGAATTGTGTGATGCTGTTTAAAAAGCCATTTAAAATCTTGGGTATCAAACCTTTTCTTTGAATGAGTTTGTGGCAGAGGATATCAGGGAGATGAGAGACTTCGCATCTTACTTTTTGCTGTTTCCCATAGTACTAGTAGTGTCTGCAAACTTTGGGACCATGCTATGAAATTGTTCACCAACTGACCGATGGACCTAATTTGAATGGCCCAATCCTGACGATAGATCACTGCTGTTCTGGAAGTTGGCTCTCACATCAGGGACAGCTATGGTCTGCTCTATCCATCTGTCTCCTTCAGAGTGTTTTAAAACATTCAACTCTCCTGTGTGCCACAATATATGAATGAGTGAGGGACCTGAACCAAATAAAAATGTGCTCACTGCCACTTGAAATGTGGGCTGCTGTTGTCAAATGTCATTGTCACTCCTGATGTCCAGAATTAAGAAACGTGCTTCTGGCAAATGACATCATCACTTTGGTAATTGCTGCAACACACCAGCAGAGGACACTAGTGACCCACCATTTCTCTTTTTTCCTTTTAGATGGACTTCTACATAGCCCAGCCTAGTCTTAAACTTGCTACAATCCTGCCTCAGCTTCCCATGTGGGTTTGGGGACTACAGACTTGTCTCATTATTTCTTATCAAATATGGTGAGTTCAGTAACTCTAAAAAGGCACGAGTAAAGGCTGATATTTAAGATTATAATCTATAGACTGTTGGTTATCTTGAGCACAAATATATTCACATAGATGTACCTGGCAATATTACATGGGAAGATAATTTCTAGGAAGATGCTTCAATACTAGCACAAATCCTGGTGGGTTAAAAGAGCCTCTTTCTTCCATGTAGCATGAGCCACACAAAAATCTGGTAGAACAAAGTAACACAGATTGTAAAATACTGTAGTATCCTGATATGGTGGGAATTGTTAGTTAAAATGCTGAATGCAAATATATTTGTTCAATTTGATTTTTAATGCTTATATATTGCTTTCTAAGTATGTCTTTTATGGATATTTCCTGTAAAAATATTAACCATTAAGAACATAGACCCCTGGTTGGTATCCTTTGCCATATTAACTGGTACCTAGGAAGCAACTGTTGAATAATATTTTTATTAGCATTTTATTCCTATTTGTCACATAACAATAGCAGATATTTGATGTGGGATCCCCTACTATACATGTATGCTATGAATATCATTAGTTAATAAAGGAACTGCTTTGGGTCTAAAGCAGAGCTATAGGGGAACAGAGCTAGGTGGGGAAAACTAAACTGAATGCTGGGAAAAAGGAGGTGGAGGCGGAGAGAAGCCATGTAGCTCCACTAGAGCCAGGCAGAACTTTACCTGGTAAACCACAACCACATGGCTTACACAGATTACTAGAAATGGGTTAAATTAATATGTAAGAGCTAGCCAATAAGANTAATGGGCCAAGCAGTGATTTAAATAATACAGTTTCTGTGTAATTATTTTGGGGCTTCCTCTAACAGATATTTAAGTGCACCGTGTAGTGTTTCAGTACCTCTATGCAGCATGGGAAGATCAAGCCCTGGCAATTAGCATATCCATCCGTCTTGAGTAATCCTGAAAGCATAATTTAGCACACAACAGAAATTGTTTACCCAGTTGGAATGTTGTATCCGGGTTTATCTAACTGAGTGTGAAACCTGATTTGAATGGGTTGATAACTGAATCTTTGGATGATGCTACATTGCGTGCCGTGTGTCCCCGCCATATTTGGTTCTTCCTGCTGCCACTGATGCTTAGGTCTCATTTGAAGATGACACGCTGGCTTAAGTTACCAGTTTATTTGTATAATGGCATTATCGAGATTAATTTCACACAGTGGTGACTTGATTCTGATCAAAAGACAAAAGTGGGTGGCAGAAGCACTTGGCTTTATACAAATTATGCTCTAGCTCATTTAGGACCAAATTTATATTCTGAAAATTAGAAAACACACTAAGTGCCCCAGAGGATTCCTGGTCTATTTCCCCTCCTTGTTTTGGAAAGAAAGGAAGGAAGGAAGGAAGGAAGGAAGGAAGGAAGGAA
>LOJH01005956.1:20691-33261 GCA_001685095.1 Ellobius talpinus | reverse complement strand
GGCGGCGCCGAGCGGGAGGTCGCCGTCCACTCTGCACAGAAAGGGACTGATGGCGGCTGACAGGAGGAGCAGGTGAGCAGGGCAGGGCGGAGGAAGCTGCCGGGCGAGTTGCGCGGTGGCTTGGCCTGGTCCCGCGTGGGCAGAGGCTGCGGCAGCCTCCCTTTGTCCAGCGCAGGGGCGTCTGGACAAGAGTGGGTCCTGTCAGTCCCGCTAGATCTCGCCTGCGGCGTGTCTGGAGAAGATGCTCCGACCTTTCCCCTCCAGTTCTCGCCTGAGGATTTCAAATCAAACCTCCCCTAGCCAAGGAAACCTGCAGACTTCTTACCTCGGCCTGGGGCGCTTTTGGTTTGGAGTGACTGTAACGTGACCTCCGCTGCTTCCCGTGTAATAGATGTTTGGCAGAGAATTGCACACAGGTGTAGGGCATTTGGATCCTTTGATGGTTCCCGTGTCTGCCTCTTCTCCCCAGTCAGTTTCGGTGCAAACATGGCCCAGGAGGGACACAATGGACTATTTCCTGTCCACATCTGTAACATTAAATTAGACACGGGAACCTTCGGAGAACACAGAATCAAAACGTTAGACTCCTCCTGATGTCGTTTTTCTCCATTCCCCTTTCCAGGGGTTTCCTCGAAGTCCAGGCGATTGGAAACTTTTGGGAAAGTCGTTGTTAAGCCTCTCCTCGTAGTTTGAAATGAAGGAAGTAGCAGGTGTGCGGAATGGGTGGCGCTTCAGATAAAAACTGGTGACTGCCGAGTTTCAAATCAAGCCTAGGATAGAAGAGGGTTCAGAACGGGAGTCAGTAAGCTTTGCCTATGGATGAAATTGCCTAGGGATGAAAGAGCCTTTTGGTGGGGGGCTGCCTAGCGCAATGTCAGCATTTAAAGGCTACCGGACTGTAATCCTGGAAACCTGGTGGCTGGGCAAAAGGGGCGGAAACCCAAGGCTCGCTTGGTCTACATACAGCTCCAGGCCTTTTCTTATCTTAGGGAAAGGGGTGGTGGGGAACAGGTCAGAAGCCCCCTGAAGGAAAGCAGAGTGTGTTGGGCTGTGTGGACACGGAGAAAGCACAGTGTGGAAGCTAAAGAAGCAACCTTTTAAGAACTGAATGTTCCTGATAAGCGCTGCTGCACCATTGACTGTGTACCTAAGGATATACCTAGCCAACAGCTGCGGTATTAACTTCATTTTCCCCAGAATTTATGTTTAGCTCCACTACTGTGTTGTCTTGTGAGGTGAGTCTTATCTGAAGTTTGAAATTCCCAAAGTTGTTGCTGTAGCAGGTTCGAGAGAATTTTGAGATAGCGGATACGGTCTAAATACTTGATCTGCCTCTTATACACCTCTTGCTAATGCAAATTTCCCAGGACCCTGTGTTTCCATCCAACTGTAGACTTTTCAAGGAATCTTTAAGCTAGGGGCATTCCACCAATGCTTGGTATTTCACTGATTGGAGATGCTTATTTTTTCCCCTATATTTTACCCTCTTTGAAATCAAGATGCAACTAAAAATGTTTTATTGTATAAAGTGAATCTGTTACAATATCACCTGTACTGCCATAAGACCCTAAGCATTGTCTTATACTAAACAAACTGGAGATCTGGATTAATATTCATTGGGCACATAAAGGACATATTGGAAATGGGATTTGTTTAAAATTATTATTCGTGAGCTGAAGCAGGTCTCTTTTCAAACTTGAGAGCAAAACTAGGGACTCTTTCAAATACAGCTCTCGATGGTAAACTAAATCACCAAAATAACCATTGCTTGCACTATTCTTGTGATTACAAGTTATGTTGTGCTCATCATTGGTATCTGTCTACTGTGACTGTCAATTTCTACTTACCCATACGTTGTGGGATTTTGATCATTTTTTAACATTAGTTTATTATGGAATTGTAAAATATTTTTGATGTAATTTATGTGAGCAGTCTAGAGAGTGTGTGTGTGTGTGCGTGTGGTTAAAAACATGACTGTTGGCTTTACATTTTGTATTTTATTACTGCCCTAAGATTGTTTTTGACTTAGGTTAGTTTCCTAAGAAAAAGTATGGTCATGTTTTCTGAATGTTAGAGCTTGTCTATCAGAGGAGTGTTTCTTCACTCGGATATATTTGTGTTTCTTTATATTAATTTGACCATGATAGCTAGTTCCTCTCCTGGTCGGATCACGGTTTCAGGTAGTCTGTTGTAGGCCTTCTCTAGAGAATTATGCCTTATTTGCTTAGGGTCAGTACATTACTCCCTAGGACATTTGATTGAAAGAGATTTCACAAAATAACGCCTCTTGCTGCTCCTAAGTCCCTTTCGTTCTTCTTTCCCACTTCTCTTCTGTGTCCAGACTTAGACCTGACAGAGCCTCTGTCTGCCTTCCCTCTGTAGGATATTGGCGGTGTGTGGTATGCACCCTGACCACCAGGAAACTCTGAAAAAGAACCGAGTGGTGCTGGCCAAGCAGCTGCTGCTGAGCGAGCTGTTAGAGCATCTCCTGGAGAAGGACATCATCACACTGGAAATGAGGGAGCTCATCCAGGTACAGTGGTGAAAGAGGCCCAGAAGATGAACCTGTGAAAAGGATGTGCCCCTTGGCTAAGGACAGCAAACCTCACTTGCACATGCTCACTCTGTAAAGAGGAATTCCTAAGATGAATGAGACCACTAGTTCAAAGCTCATATGAAAAAATAGCATATACAATTAGATATGTAAATGTGTAATGTAACGCTTTATTTTTGTGCCTTAGGCCAAAGGGGGTAGTTTCAGCCAGAATGTGGAACTCCTCAACCTGCTGCCCAAGAGGGGACCTCAGGCTTTTGATGCCTTCTGTGAGGCCCTGCGAGAGACCAGGCAGAGTCATTTGGAAGACTTGCTGCTCACAACCCTCTCTGATATTCAGCATGAACTCCCACCGGTATGAAGCCCTGGAAATGTACCCTGGGATGGGTTAGTTTGACCAGAAAGGATATGGGGCAGGGTGCACAGTGAGACAGACACTTGACTTTGTTGGATTTGGACAGAACCGTCTCTCTGAGGTCTTTGATGGTGAGTCTTGATTTCTTCCAGTTGAGTTGTGACTATGACACAAGTCTCCCTTTCTCGGTGTGTGAGACCTGCCCCCCTCACAAGCAGCTCCGCCTGTCCACAGGTGAGAATGAATGGGACAAAAGGATCCTCCCACACTGACTTACCTGCTTTCTGAAGGTGAGGTGTATTTCCTGATAGGAGCAGTTCCCTATGCACTTTTGACGGGCTAACAGGGCAGGTTAGAAGGGATTCAAGTCGGACCCGTTTCCCTTCATCACAGGTAGTAGTCTTCAAAACAATTGGCTTTTTGTGCAACTTATTCAGATGGGGACCATGATTTCCTGTGAATGATTTGAGTGTCTTGTCTTTAAAGCCAAACAAGAAAAGGCTCCGTGTCTCTGCGGAGGTGATTAAAACCAGGCTTGTCTCAGAAGCCCTTTCCATCACTCAGCGAGTTGAGTGTCTTCTGTATGAAGCCACGGGTGGGGGGGTGGTCCCAGGGATAAGCAGAAGTCAACATGGTCTATGCCAGCATGGGACTTACATGTTGGAGGAATAATTTCATTGAAACCTTAGTGTAAAGGGCTGCCTACAGCTAAACTGATTAATTAATGGAATTATAAGGAGCAGTGCTGAAATGTATATCAGCTTTTGGCATTCTCCCTACCATAGGTACCATGGAACACTCCTTAGATAATGGGGATGGTCCTCCCTGCCTTCAGGTAAAGCCGTGCACTCCTGAGTTTTATCAGGCACACTACCAGCTGGTGAGTTTCCATAATTTCAAGAAGAGAGGTCGGAAGTGAGAGACTTCCTGTTCTTCTGAACCTGGTTTGCATCTTTTCTTGCTGCTCTGTCAGAAAGAGTCCTTGCTGATTGATACCTTCTGTGGCATTTCCTTTTTACCTGGTATGGTTAAAAAAATAGCAGAGGTTGGATTTGGGGAGTTGTCTGCTTTTGGGATAAGGATTGTTGTTTGGGGTATGTTTTGAAATGCTTGATGTCCTTAAGAGGCTCGTGGTCTAATTGGCCTCCTCCTTTTAGGCCTATAGGTTGCAGTCTCAGCCTCGTGGCCTGGCACTGGTGCTGAGTAATGTGCACTTCACTGGAGAGAAAGACCTGGAATTTCGCTCTGGAGGGGATGTGGACCACAGTACTCTGGTCACCCTCTTCAAGCTTTTGGGCTATAATGTCCATGTTCTACATGACCAGACTGCACAGGTACCTGCAGCTGGAAAGGCTGGTGTGTGAATCGGGTGGGCTGTACTTTGGGTTGGGTGCTTCTGTTCCTCTTGGGCCTGCTGGATGTTTCTCACTCACTCTGTTTGCTGCTTCCTACAATCTGGTGAAAAGAAGTAGAGTTAGCCAGTCGCCTGGACATTGCTGTCTTAAGGTAGCTGTGCTTTCATGGAGTTCCATAGTCCAGGGTTGGGTTCCCACATTTATGTGTTCAGAAACTTGACTCCTAGTCACTCAGGAAGTGATGAGACATTGAGATCCTCCCAAACAAACTCCGAAAGGGTATTTATAAATCAGGCCACACAGCCATTTACTTCACAGTTGATACCGTTACTTAAGATCCCAATTATTGTTTAAAGCATTACTTTTGGCAGATTCAGTTCTTTTCAAGTAGAAGAATATATGTAGATGCTGTTTAGTGATCGTCTGATTAAGTCAGTGTTGGATTGTTTTAGGGTATGTTGCTTGGTCTCACGTCATAAGCATTTTGTTGTGGGCTGCTCCTTATTGACTTGTTTCTGAGCTTCACTGGTGACTTCACTTCTTTTAAGTTTTATATTTTGAAATTGATAATGACCTATTTGTATACTATTCTGAATTGCTTTTGTTCTGTAATAGTATGTTCTTAAACTTGATCTTTGGGCTTAGGGAGGTATAATTTAAAGTTCTGAGCTGTGATGAGGCAGGAGAATCAAAGACCAGTCTTTCATAGTAAGTTGAAGGGTGGCCAGGACTATATGAGACACTGTCTAAAAAAAATTCCCTTTGGCCCCTTGAGGTAGAGGATCCTGGTTTTGTGTTGAGAGTTTGTTGTGTCGTCTTGGCTTTCCCACGCCTATGAGGATTATGTATTTACTACACTTTGGGTGTGGCCAGTTTCATCGGTAGGTATCTCAATGCCGTTCTTAATGTGATGCTCTTGCCAGCTTGCCTATAATTGCCCGTTTAAAATAGATCCATTCTTGCTTCAAAGCCAAGGCTAGGAGTTCAGATTGTGGCTCAGTGGTTGGAGCAATTGCCTAGCAGATGCAAAGCCCTGAATTTAGTCCCCTACACCAGGAAAAACAAAAGTCATAGCTGGAACAATTTTTTTTTCTGCCATCAAAGGGACTGAATGAAGTAGGTCGCTTGTCCACCTCTGCTACTTTTGAGGGAATTGGAAGGTCATCTAGCCAGATTTGCGCTGTATTTGTATATGGTCTGTCTGTTTCTTATAAACTTCTAGGAAACTGTTTTGTCATGGTTTTCTAAATAGTGTGTTTGACAGTGGATCTTAGATGCCTAATAAAAGATTCAGTACTGTGTCACTAATACAGTTGAATACTGCTGTCTTTTCAAGACATTCAGGAGACTTTGTGAGTCCATAAACTACTTTTTATAGGCCAGTTCCATTTAAGCTGTATCTAAGGCAGATTCAAGGGCTTCTGAACTGTCATTCCCATGTTTTTCTGTCACTTGAGTTGCATTGAAGCTAAATTTTGAGCACCTTGTAATTTGACACACACAAATTTAATGTTCTGAATTTGAGGATAGATATGGAGTGAGCTCTCAGCATCAGTTTGTTCCCCTCTATCACTAATAGAGCTGGAGCGTCTGTTCTTGCTGGAGGTGAAAGTAAAAACCACTGGAGTAGATGAGATCAGAAAAGTAATCAGAGCAGGTGGGACTGACAGAGGCTCCTAAGGGAGACAGCCTAGGCAGAAGGAGCAGTGTGTGGATGATATGGACATGTGATAATCCAAGTGAATGCTGTGAATATCGTACTTCGTTGCATTGGGAATGTGCAGAATGCCCTCTTCTGTAGGGCATCTTTAAAGACTGCCTTTTTATCATATGGTTATTTGACAAGCAGAAACAGGACCAGGAAATCCAAGATCCTCTTTTTTATCACTATCAATCCTTTTTGACTAGTGATAATTCCCTTCAAATATAAAATAGTATAATTAATTGTAGAGAATCTTTTTCTGTTGTTGGTACTGAAGAGAACACCAGTGTTTTTACCACTCAGTTATATATTCAGTGTCTCATCAAATGTGCATTGGTTCTGCCTCAGGAGATAACTTGACTCTTGAATCACAGTTTAGCATATTAGGAAATGAAGGTGTATTCTAAAGTAGTAAGCTTTACTCTCACCATATGCTATTGCTTTTAAATTTGCATTTGGGTTACAGATGGCTCGGAGATTATAAGGATATTGTATAGGTTATCCCTGGAAAATGGCAGCTATCTATGTAGTTTTGCATTTATATAGATGGTATCCTCATCTGGCCTCCAGCCCCTAGCCAAAACATACCCAAGAACTACAAACCCTGCTATTTGTAGAACTACTATACTTTTATATATATAAAAAAATAAATATACAGATTGTATTTTAAAGTATGTCACTTGTAGAAAAATTCATCCAAATAACTAATCTACATTCGTTGAATTTCATACTTTGTTGCATTGGGAATGTGCAGAATACCCTCTTCTGTGGGTTAGAATAACAGGTGTTAGAATTACAAGTTTATTTTACATTCAGTTACAAAGTTGTCCTCCTTTTTATTGATAGAATAATCAGCAAGTTTAAAATGACCATATATATAGTATAAATTGTATATGTATACTTTTTATTACATTCTTCAAGCAAAATTAAGTTTAATTAGACTCGGTAGAGCACTTGTAGTTACTCAAAATTATATATTTTATGAACAAATACTATGTTATGAGTTGCTTTTATTTACCCAGAAAAATCTCTGCTTTCTTACCAAAACTAATTTCACAATCTCCAATTATTTTACAATGTATTTAAGCAGAAATATCCAAACAGGCCAGGCATGATAATGAGTGTTTGTAATCCCTGCACTAGTTTAGCGGACAGAGGCAGGAGGATTGAGGGTTCAAAGCCAGTATGTGCTGCATAATAAACTCTGGGTTAGCCTGAGTAAGGCTATCTATAGGGAGAACTGGCTCCTGAATGTTGGCACTTAACCTTCCTCTGCCCTTTGTCTTCAGCACCTTCTGTTTAACTTGTGTGAATCCTGTCTGAGAGTTTCCTGAGGTACAAAGTCTATGTAAAACTTGGTTGGGAAAAATCTAGCACATTGCGGTATTCCTTAATTGAGAATTTGCATTTGGCATTGTCCCTTTGGAAGCTTAGTTTGGATGTTTTGGGGATATGCAAATACCTCCTTAAAGGTGTAAATTAGATAGCTGTAAAGAGGTCCTTGGCTAAGGAAAGGTGTCTCAGTGCTGAGAGGTTGAGCCCCCTGCAGCTGGAAAGGCTGAAGTCATCCTTAGAGTGCTGCTGCCTTCTCTCTAGGAACCTGAGTGAACTCACTCTCCTCAGTCCACAACAGGGTGCTGTCTTTAAACCTCCCCCCCACTTCCAATGGGATAGATTAGCAACTCTTTTGTTTGTTTGTTTGTTTGTTTCTGTTTTGTAATAACAATAGTTTTTAGAGACTTTTGTTTTTATGAGTTAACAACCCTGGTTGTCCTAGAGCTCACTCTGTAGACCAGGCTGGCACAGAGATCTTCTTGCCTCTGCCTCCAGAGTACTGGAATTAAAGGTGTGTACTACCGTGCCTGGCTTTGATTGGCAACTCTTAAATTTTGAAATTCCAGAAATGGTGGGAAGGTTTATGAAACAATTTGCTGACGCTCAGCCTTTAACATTTTGCACCAGTTCTGAGGGCTGCTGCAGCTGGTGCTTGGGGAAACCACACCTTTAGAAACTCCAGAACATGCACACGGGAGCTGCTGATTGAGAGTGCAGGGGTGGTAAGCGTAAGATTGTGTGCGGTGATTCTCTGCCTAGGAACAAATTCATAATATTTCCTTCATATAATAAGATGAACTGACAAAATGACTTTTTTTTAATGTGTATGTATTTGTGTTCACGTGTTTAGGTGTGTGTATATGTGCATGCTAATGTGTGTGTAGGGGTTCTAGGGTTGATATCATGAGTCTTTGGTTACTTTCTACCTTGTTGAAGCAAGGTCTCAGTTGAACCCAGAGCTTTTTCAGTGTGACTAATAGCTAGCCAGCTGCCTCTAGGAATCCCCCATGTCTGCCTTCCAGGTGTTAGAATTACAGGTAAGCCCTATGTCCATCCAGTATTACTCATGTTCTGGGATACAGGCTATGAGCCTCATAATGGCAAGCGCCCTACCTACTGAGCAGTCCCCACACACTATGTAGCTTCTTTAAAATTTCACTTTAATGCAGGAGTTCTTAACTATTTCCATGAACTTGTGACTTCATATTCACAGTCTGATGTCTGAAGTTATGTGCATTTTTCTTGTGAGTTCATGGTTTCCTTTAGCCTTTCAGAGAGTGTGTACTTTTCAGTGGTCATAGGAATATACAGAAAAACACTTTGATCTTCTTTCAGACAACCCAGAGGTTAGTGTCTGTGTTGATGCTGACTGCAGTGAACAATGCTAGCAGGTGTCTCTGTCTTCTAGGAAATGCAAGAAAAGCTTCAGAAGTTTGCACAGTTACCTGCACACCGGGTCACAGACTCCTGTGTAGTGGCACTCCTCTCACATGGTGTGGAAGGTGGCATCTATGGTGTGGATGGCAAACTGCTTCAGGTGTGTATAATGTTGTGGAAGCTGAGTATTGAAAATAGGCCATTCTGCCTGCCTATCCGTCTCTATTAGCTACATCTCCCTTACTGTGACCATATACCTGACAAGCTGCCCAAGGGAAGATGCTTTTAGCTCATGGTTTGAAGGGATACAGTCCATGGCAGTGAGGACATAATGCACTTTGTTAACTGCGTAAGCTGAATATTTGCAACTGCTAGACATGGAACATCTTTAGTGTTTTTCAGAGTTGATTAATTTTTTTTATTTTATAATCAATGCTAAGAACACTGTTTCACATGAATACATAGCATAAAATGGTAGATGTATGTTTTGAACTGTTAGAGAAATTGTTGGAAAAGCTAATCCCAAATCAAAATTCATTTAATCATTTTTTATGAAACTCAATCCAGCAGTTCAAACAGCAATTTTTAAAATCAAATATTCTAACAGTACAGTCCAAAGATTCTAGTCTTATATGTCTGTGCTGACCAGTGATGGTAGAAAAATATTCAAAGTCCATTTTCTATAGTTAGACCTTTATGCTTTTGTAAAGAGGAAACTTTGTATGTCCAGTAAAGACACTGGAGACACCTAAGCCAAGCGTTGAAGGCAGCTTTGCTGGCTCATGCAGTGCATTGTGTCTGTGTTACATGTTCAGAACTAAGGCTGAAATGATGTGAACACCAATAAGCACTAACAACCACTCTAGTTTTGTTATACATTTGATTTTGAATGACCTGATGGCCATTTTTATACAGAAACCTTTTGATAAATCTTTTGACAATCCCTACATTTAGATCTTATGAATTCATGACCTATAGCTTAAGTAACTGGTCTAGGGGCTAGAGAGATAGCTCAGCAGTTAGGAGTCTTTGCTGCTCTTGTAGAGGACCCAGGCTCCATTCCTGGTACCACTCAACAGCTGTTCCAGTTCTAGAATATCCGATACCCATTAGCTTCTCTGGGCATCTGCACTCATGTAGTGCATACAAACCAGTGCAGACACACATACACATAATCAAATTTTAAAAGAAAAAAGAAACTGTTTTGGTGATTTTAAGTCCTGTCATAAGACGCCCAAACCCATGACTTAAACCATAACCTGTTTCTCTGAAGATTTAATGGGCATCTCATGGTGAATAATATATCTCCAGGAATCTCCTAAGATTTAACTGTTTCAACCCTGTTCAACAGTGTAAGCGTAAAATATTGTGGGACTGGGGGTAAAATTACAAACAAGCAGTGGCAGGTAACCATTTCTGTTCCAAAAAGAAAAGGAATAGGGTCATAATAAGGAAAGTGGATGAAAACAAGACTGAAACCCTCCCGAGTGAATACCAAACCTCAAAGCTCCATGTTCAGCCTTTGGGGTTCCTTACTGCATTGTTTGCTCCAACTAAAGTGATAAACTTGCCCTTCCAGCTCTAGTTTGTGGCTTATATGGGCTCTTTGGGCCCTGCTTCCGTAGGTGCCAACAGTTTTCCTTAGCAAAAGCCTCATGTTTCTGGTTTCCCTATTATGTGGGCTCTCCACATACAGCTTATATTTCACCTTAATTTTTCAACTACTCAGGAGTTCCATACAGGTACCCAGTCCTGCCGAGACTACACATTGCCTAGCTTCGGTGGCTCTTCTGGTACCTTGATGCAGGCGTCTGTGGTTTCACCTCACTCTGCTGCCAGCTTGAGATGTAGCTTGAACCACAGCTACAGAAGCCTCTGCTTTTTTAACTGAACCTTAGAAAATACTTCCCTGGGTAACCTTTATCCAGCAGGGTACCCCTAAGGACTATTTTTTTTCAGGTGTTCTCCTTTATGTGAGTTTGTACCATCAGTCTTGGAATTCTCTTGGTTGAGAAAAGGCACCTTTTCTATTGTCCAATGCAGAGTTCAAATTTTGCTTCAATGACTAACAGAACTCTTCTCCCATGGTGTGTAGCACTGGGTTTCATTGTCCTTGAGGACCTTTGACATTGAGGGTCTAAGGCTTTCTAATGAAAGATAAAAGAACTCCCACCCTGTCCTTAACTTTATCCAAACTCATGAGCCTTTCTTCATAAAACTTCATTTTTATATCTTTATGCTGTACACTTCACTCACTATAAATGTGGATAAATTTAGTGAGCAATAACCATGTTACACAGACTGAATGTTAAGCTAAAATGTGCAAATTAGTCAGTTATTTTAAATTCAGCCTCAAGTTCTCAGAATATCAATAGACTGCATTCATATTTCACACCAGAGCAGAACACAAGCTGAGTTCTCATTAGAGTCCTTGTTTGAGTCTGATCTCTTGAGGCTGGCCTGTGTCTTTATTTCTCTTAGCACTTTGGTCTCTTGAGTTCCCACTTAAATGGCCCGTGAAGCCCTACTTAAACCATTCTTGGGCTTCCTAGCCTATAGCTTCAGACTCTTTCAAGTTCCTCCAAATGTTAACTGCAAAGGCCACTATTAGATTTTTGGGGCAAGGAAGCCAACTCTCCCCTGGAGACAGGAGCACAAGGCTGCATACCTGCATGTGGGTAGATCATGCATCATAGAAGAGATGCCGGCATATCTGTCTTTGATTGCTCCAAACCCTTCTTTCTGTCTGGGCTCCTGGTCTTTCTCCCACAATTAATTCTTTCTGGACATTCAGTGCCCTCTCAGGCACACTAAGTTGTGTCTCCTAAGGGATTGTAAATCAGTCAAGCTGAAAGATCACCCATCAGCCCACTTTCAGATGATGACTGCATTTGTTTGTGTTGGACTTGAAGAGGTCTCACAGCTGCCTAACTTCCCTCTCCCTCATTGTTTCTGGTAGCTCCAAGAGGTTTTTCGACTTTTTGACAATGCTAACTGTCCAAGTCTACAGAACAAGCCGAAAATGTTCTTCATCCAAGCATGCCGTGGAGGTGAGTGCCCTGGCAAACCAACATCTGGGTGGTGGCTCCTGGGCAGCCTCCACCAGCTCTCACTTTCCTGTTTGCTCCTCTCAGGTGCTATTGGATCCCTTGGGCACCTCCTTCTGTTCACTGCTGCCACCGCCTCTCTTGCTCTGTAAGTGTCTCCCAATGCATGGGGTGTGCTAGGACTTGGGCAGCCCAAGGCTCTCAGTCTGACCAGCTCTGTGCACCTCCATATCCTCTTCTCAGGAGCCTCTTGCCAGTATCTGACCTTTCTCCTGAGAACCTGGACTCTTCTCTGCTATTAACTGCAATGCACTTTTTTTTGTTTCTCATTCCAGTTAAGGATTTCTGCTTGTCTCTTCCAAATCTTCCTTCTCTTACCCCTTTTCCATTTTCTGTCTGTACCATGTTCATGCTCCTTTATCTTGCTTCCTTTATCATTCTTGGAGCATGCAGGAGAACAGTACAGAACCCATGTCTGCCTTGGACTCTCCTGAGCTGCTTCTATCCTCTTTCTTGCATGCAGTCTTTGCTACCCCTTTAAGAGCCAAGCCTGTGTAACATGGCTCAGAAGACACACAGGCCTCCTTCTCATCTAGAAGAAAGCAGTAGTAATTAAGAATCTAAATTTGGAATCAGAATGAGACTATTGTTTAATAACTATGTAAAGTTAGAGAAGTTACTTCACTTCCCTCCACTTCCATTTCCTTCTCATAAACTGGATAGTCATTACGTAAAATTTCTTTTTTTTAAGGTGTTTTATGTCTTTATTTATTTATCTATTTATTTATTTGTTATGTGTACAGTATTCTCAGTATTCTGTCTGCATGTATGCCTGCAGGCCAGAA
>LOJH01005956.1:0-11897 GCA_001685095.1 Ellobius talpinus | reverse complement strand
ACACACACACACACACACACACACATACACACAAAATGTTTTTTAGAGAGAGCAGAGAGATGGCTCAATGGTTAAGAGAACTTAACTGCCCTCGTAGAGGATCCACTAGCATCCATGTTGGGCCACTCACATTTGCTATAAATCTAACTGCAGGGGAATCAGACAACTTCTGAACTCATGGGCACCTGTACTCGTGTCCATTCATACAGACATATGATTAAAAATAATGACAGTAAAACTTAAATTTTTCTAATTGTGGAATAAATGGTACTTTTAATGGTGTCCAGCTTCCCACTTTGAGCAGTTCCACTTAGCTTAGGTCAGAATCATAGTGCAGACCAGAGATTCGGTGTCCACATCATTCAGTCCCTCCTAAGAGGATCTCCTAAGAGAC
This sequence comes from Ellobius talpinus, assembly GCA_001685095.1. Classification (NCBI taxonomy): domain Eukaryota; kingdom Metazoa; phylum Chordata; class Mammalia; order Rodentia; family Cricetidae; genus Ellobius; species Ellobius talpinus. Next base: position 11,503 of record LOJH01005956.1, on the reverse strand, counting down.
CTAAAATTCAGTTTGCCTTAGTTTCTTTTATAATGGCTTCATAGGAAAAGAATGTCTTAGAAAAATTGATGGGAAAAACAGAATGCCCTATGCAGTACTTTGTCCTTCATCAAATTTAATTTATTGACTAGGTAAGAGAAGGTTACTTCTCCATCTTTTGTTTATTGGGTTCCCACTATCAGCTTCCCTATGTCTCTAGCCTACTTCCTCTTCTCACCTGTTATCTACCCTACCCTGCTAGCTGTCATGGGCATCACGTTCGAGATGGAGGCTCCATCCCTCCCTATTAATCGAGCTGCTGATGGGGCTAACATATGTCTGGGAAATAAGTGACACTACAGAACCCAAGGCTGTTAGCCCTGCTTCCCACAGCATTCCACACCCAGTGGGTGATAAGGGTGGGATCAAGGGGAAGGCACTCAAGTGTTTTTAGCCGACTCAGGCAGACTCAAGGGCAGAAAGCTGGAGGAGAAAGCTGGGAGTGAGATGGATGTAAAGAGCTGGCCACAGAGAAGTTCAGGGTCTGAACCCTTAAGAGATACTGAGCTGAAAGGAGCCTACCAGGGAGAGATGGCAGAGAGGCATCAGCTACTCTCCCAGGTAAGTTGCCTGTCTAATGTTACCAGAACTCTTAGTGCCTTCATTCAGCGTGCTCTCCCCTCACCTCTCATGAGGTAGTCAAGGAAGTTCTATACTCAGTTCTACACACAGCCTAAAAATTATACTAGGAAATTTTTCATCCTGGTCCTGATGATATTTATAGAGGGACTAGTGACCTGGAGCTGTGAACCTCCTAGGGAAGGGACAATGCTGCTGGCAGAGGGAATTCCCTGTTGGACTGTCCCATAGGTTTTCATCCTAACCCCCACCCCCACACAGCACTCACACCTGCTTCGACCCCAGGAGGATCAGATGTGGCAGTGGGGGGGTCATGTGATGGAGAGACAACTATAAATAGCTGGAGGTGGGCATGGTGCCCCAGACGCCTTGGGGACAGGCAAAAGCAGAGGCTTAAGGAGCTACTGGGTGGAGAGTGGGAGCAAGCAGGCCAAGGCCTGGCTGGGGCTTGTGGGGAGGACACATGGAGCCGTCCCAGTCCCAGCGGCATGGGGGTGAACAAAGCTGGTGGGGCAGTGCCCCCCAGTACCAATACATGCCCTTTGAACACTGTACCAGCTATGGACTACCTTCAGAGAACGGGGGCCTTCAACACCGACCCCGAAAGGATGTGGGTCCCAGGCACAATGCCCACCCAACACAGGTAAATTCTGTGGGCGGGAGGGAAGTAGCAGACAGATATCAGTGGGGCCAGGGATTAGTTAAAAATGGGGAGTTAGGTGAGAAGGGGCAACGGTATTTATTTGGAAAATTAAATGACAAATTTGTTCGAAACATAAAAGTCTTTTAAAGAACTAAGCTTTTAAAATTGACTTAAGAATTGCATGCACTTTCAAATAGCCTTTACTAACAGAATATTTGAACCGTGTGGGACACCAGCAGAGCCACACTAACGTGAAGAGTGCATGCTTACATGCTTACATAATCAGAGTGGTTCTCATAGAAGCTGTAAATGCTATGAGGATCTCCTCTTCCATCACCCACATGCAGACAGCATGGGGTTTCTCCACCAATGAATGCCCTGTATGCATGCATACTCAAGCACAAACACACACACATGCACACACACTTGCACAAAAGCCAGAAGAAAAGCACTGGGACAAGTAGGGGAAACTGAATGATTTATCAGTGATCAATGACCAGTATTAAAATGAGCACAGAAATGGTGTCAAGTTTTTAAGGGCTTGAAAATAGAATTCTGGTGGAGTATTTACCTAGCTTGTTTGATCCCTGGGGTCTTGTTTTTGGGGGTGTTGTTATAATTGTTAAAAGGCCAGCAAAATGTTTCAGTAAGTAAAGGTGCTTGCCCCTACACCTGAGTTCAGTTCCTGGGACCCACATGATGGAAAGAAAAACCTCCTCCACAGGTGGTTTTCCGACACATGTGCGCACACACACGCGCACACACACACTAATTATAAAACAATTTAAGATTTCTGTGAATCATAAGACACTTAGGAAAGTGCAGAGCTGTGTGCTTTATCCAGAGGCAGTTACCATCCAGGACTTGGGGATCAGTGGTGGATGGACAAGTAAGAGACGAGAAATGGGCATGGGCACAGACAGGAAGGGAGAAATTGCCTCGGGAAATTTGCAGGTCACTATTAACCTAAGTAAGTGTTGCCTCTTAACAATGAAGAGTGCTGAATGGCACAGAATGGAAAGAATCAGGGGGAGCAGATCCGACTTCAGAAGGGTTTTGATGGCAGAGCTTTGGTTCTTCAAGTCAGGCTAGAAACCTGGAGGTGGTCTGAGTGGATGTTATCAGCACAGGGGTCATGAGGATCAGTTCTCTGAGCAGTTGCTGGAGGTAGGTCCATAGTGGGGAGGGAGGAGTGTTGAGGAGGAGGATCTAAATGTCAAATCCAGCTCATTCTCACCCAGTGCCATATATCTGGAGAAAACAGGCTGACCACTTGAGCAAAGGGTCACTTGCTGTGTAGACCAGGTTGACCTCAAACTCACAGAGATTCGCCTGCCTCTGCCTCCCAAGTATTGGGTTTAAAGGTGTCTGCCACTACTGCCTGGCTAGTTAGAGCACTTTCTGGTGACAGGGCATTGACTAAAGGAGCTGATGCTTCGTGTAGAAAAGAATGGCAAGTTAGTTTGGGAGCAGAGTTCATCCAGATTCCAACCCACCTGGAAAGCAAACAGGAATGTAATGTGTTCTTTGTCTAATGCTTGTGAGGGAAAATACCACACTTACATAAAACTAGGATGGTCTAATGAACTCCCTGGTTGCAGCAGTCATCAGTATTTTGTCAAGATGGCTCTGTCCCCCATTCCCACCCTCAGCCCTGCACACACTAGAGGACTCTCTACACTTTGTAGACATTTTATCACGTGTACATTTGGGTTTTGATTTCTCACTCCCTCTAAACCTGCCATAATGTGATGGTTACTGCTGGACCAGCAGAATCCACCTGCCCCTCAGAGTGTTTTCCAGCCCGCGTGTTGGAAGAGAGCAGCACACTGTTTCCTCATTCCACCCCGTCCCCAACTCAGAGTGCTCAGGCAACCCCAATAGTTGATCTGCAATGGAAATATTTTCTGGTTTGTTGTGTTTGTTTTTGAGATGGGATCTTACTGTGTATCCCTGGTTAGCCTGGAACTATCTATGTAGGTCAGGTTGGCTTCAAACACACAGTCTCTGCTTCCTGAGTGCTGGCACTGAAGGTGTGCACCACCATGCCCAGCTGGTAGTTTTTATCTCTGGGTGACAGGTAGAGTTTGAAGAGAAATGCTGCTTTTCTCGGTCACTACCTTCATGAGCAGGATAATGAGTGTGTGCCTGCTCAGGACCGAAACACCAAACTGCTGCTCATATTGTGAAATAAGATCTCTACTACCCAGGCTCTCCCAGAATCAGTCCCATGGCCTGGCCTGACCCTGGCCCCAGAAGATGAGTTGAGGTTGGGTGTGTGGGGCCAGCATGAAGTCATTAGCACTCTGAGATCCTTTGTGACACAAATGCTAACATGGGGACAGGGCTGCACCCCTTCTCTTGTTCTTAGGACCCAGTTAGTTCATGTCTGGAAGTAGATTAATTTGCCTCTTTGAGCCCAATTCCTGTTTGTGTCTACCAGCTCTGGGATGTGAGCTGGATGGGCTTTGTACAACTTTAATAAGGAAGCTGAGTGTCTCAAGGCAGTCAAGCATACCAAGGCAAAATGCAAGCAGTCACCGTCTGACCCTGTAAAAGCATAAAATCCATTGCTAGCTAGATTAGTGTGGTCTCTCTTTGTCAAAATTGTGATCCTGAGGTGGGAAGTCAATGTAGGAGTGCCAGGGAAATATAGAGACATGCAGAACACAGGCAGATTATGATTTCTGCAGAGTTCTTTATACCTTCACGTCCAAGTAGAAGTTACTTTCCTGATAACAGCTACCATGGACCAAGATGTTCCTAGTTTGGGGGAAATGGTGGAACAGAAGCAGGGTTGGATGGGAAATGAAATGGAAATAGCAATGTGTGAGCAGACAGTAGAGATATGAACCACGGGGTGACTATAAAGTACCTGCACCAGCCTTCAGTGCCCAGATTCAAAACACTTTCCTTTTTCTCTGTAAATCTAAGTCTACGTAATCTTCTGTATCCTTTCTGACTCTTCAACAAAGTAGACACTGACCATTCTTCACCCATACAGATATATGGCCATCACAAAGAAAAATATTCACATAAGGAACAAGACAGGGGGATGCCCAAGAAGATGGGCTCCAGTTCTACTGTGAACAACTTGGATGAGGACCACTATTCTAAATGTCAAGGTGATGGGCTCTGAGAATTAAAGGAATCTGGAATAGGAGGTACAGGGATTGGGAGAATAATTTGGATGTCCCATTAATCATCTCCCAACATACATATACACACGCACACCCCTCACACACCAAAGCCCTCCTCTGAATAAGCAAAAGACATCTCGCCTTCACCTCCTTAATACTTTGCCTTGTTTCTCCTCTCTCCCAATGGGAAGAAATGAGTTTCATATGGAAATTCATATATTCATGGGGAGTACGGTTGTAGTGCTTTCTGGCAGGATAGGCCCAACAACCGTCAGAGATGTAGAGAGATGTCCCGTGACTAATATACAGACGACTCCCACCTTTGCTCCTGCTCCCAAAGAAATGACTAGAGCGCTGCTTTCTTCCTCATTTACCCTTACTTCTTCCTAGATTGTGTCTACCGCCTGGGACGTGTGGTCAGAAGGAAGCTGGGGGAAGACTGGATCTTTCTTGTGCTCCTGGGCCTACTCATGGCTCTAGTCAGCTGGTGCATGGACTATGTTAGTGCCAAGAGCCTTCAGGGTAGGTTTGCCCTGGACTGCTGCCCTCTACCTTCTCCATACTGAAACTATTGATGAGTTCTTGCCTACAGTAGTCCAGGCGTGTTTGGGCTGAGCATGTTGCGTGAGCAGTCAAGTTTGACTTTGACTCCAGATAAAGCCAAACTTATTGACAATCAGATCACCACCCATGCCTTTCCTGCCAGCTGCCACTCAAACAGGATGACCGATTTGGGCAGCTTTCCCAGGGTTCCTCCTGGTTTCATCACTGAAATTTCCAAGTCTCAGGAGTCCATTCAGTTATCAGTGATCACCCTCTGGCCTCTAGCCAGGTGCTCCAGCTTCTTATTCAACTGTGACATGCACCACAGCCACCAGCTCCTTCTGCAAGAGGGGACTTGGATGGATAGCCACCTGGCTCCACTCAGAGTTCCTACGTGTACAGTGAAAGGAATTCCCTGGGGCCAGGCAGCTAAGATGCCCAGGGCAGGGGAAAAAGCTGGCATGCCGTCTGGTGGTGTGAATGTGAGGGGTGGGGGAGCTGGTGAGATGGTCTCACTGTCAGCCTTTCCTGGACTCTATCCCCGGTTGTGTGTTTGTGTTCCTGCAGCCTACAAGTGGACCTATGCCCAGATGCAGCCCAGCCTTCCTCTGCAGTACCTGGCCTGGGTGACCTTCCCCCTTATCCTCATCCTCTTCAGTGCCCTCTTTTGCCAACTCATGTCTCCCCAGGCTGTGGGTGAGTGTGCTTCCCATGAGACGATGCAGTCTGGCTTCTTACAAACCTCCCATCATGAGCTCCCTCCATCCTCCGGACTCTCTTGAGGCCTCAGCATGGGGATCCCCTTCCCCATTTCTACTTTCTCCTCTATTTAAACTCCAGCTTGAACCTGGACATTGTTCTTTTTTTTGAAAAACCCTCATAGGTTCTGGAATTCCAGAGATGAAGACAATTCTTCGTGGTGTTGTCTTGAAGGAATACCTCACACTCAAGGCCTTTGTAGCCAAGGTGGTGGCCTTAACGGCTGGGCTAGGCAGTGGCATCCCTGTGGGGAAAGAGGTAGGTCTGCATAGCTGAAGGAAAGGCTGGCAGAGCTGAGCGGACTCAGCCAGGGCCAAAGGGCAGTAACAAAGGGGAAGCCTTGGGCGTTCCTCACCCTGGAGCTAGTGACAGACTGTTAAAGCTGGGGAAACTTTACCGCAAGTCCTCAACCTGGGCATGAGTATGGCTTGGGACTGGGAAACTCTGCTGGGAGGATGTCGCTCTGTGTTCTGTGGAACGCTAGCATTATCCCTGGCTTCTAACCATTGACCCCAGCAGCAGGCCCTAGTTATGACAACCAGAATGTCTCTAGAAAACACCTGCCCTCTCCATAATCTGAACCACTCTCCTTGTCTTATTTATTATTTATTTATTATTACTTATTTTTGTTTTGTGTTTGTTTGTTTAAGATAGTCTCATTCTGTAGCTCAGGCTCCTGGAACTTATATGTAGCCCAAGCTAGCCTCAACATCAGCACAGTCCTTGGGTTCTCCTATTTTCACATGAGAAAACTGAGACCTAGGATGAGTCTTCTTTCTTCAACATGACAACTAGGCTCCTTCAACTCCATCCTTGTGTGCACACTTGCCCTCTACCATGAAAATTCCTCACAGCAGCCAAAGCATCTTTCAGAATGGAACTGGACTCTTCTGACTTCTACTCAGTATCATCGCAAGAGCTTCCCATATCTCTTACTATGAGATCTACACTCCTCTCAACAGCTGACCAACCCTAGGCAGGTCCACCACCTCCTGTCTGTGGGGTCTCCAGCCTCACTGCCTACCTGCTTCCCTGTGCTTCCAGACAAGGCTTTTTTCCCATCTTCCCACCATGGCATGCTTGTGGCACTCAGGACCCCTGCATTTTCTGTTTCATCTGCCTGGAACACTCTCCATCTAACACCCATGAGACTCACTCATGGAATTATCACTCAAGGCACTAACTCAGGTGGTGACTGGCCAGGGAAGGCCATCATCTCCTCCCTGCCCCACCTCTTTTGCCTCACGCCTCTTTGTTTTCTTCCTAGACCCAACGTTATCTGAAAACACACTGACTGGTTTGTCATCTCTTTCTCCCTGCGATGAGGCTCCTATGGGCCAGAACTTTTGTGTGGCTTCTCTCTTTCCATCACCCAGCCCAGGGCCTGGAGTCGAAAATTCTGGTTCAATGGCATCTCCATGCTTCTCCTCCATCCCTGATCCCTGGCTCTCCTGGTCTCTTCCAGGGTCCCTTTGTCCACATCGCCAGCATCTGTGCTGCTGTCCTGAGCAAGTTCATGTCCATGTTCTGTGGTGTCTATGAGGTAAGGGTGAGGCAGAACAGCACAGCAGGGGCTGGTTGGTAGAAAGAGGTCCTCACTGTGTGAGAGCAGGGGAGGGTTGCCTGCTCTGGGCTGGCCTTGGTGCTGAAGGCGGCATCTCACTAACCCAGGCTCCTGTTCTCCATGTCCGTGCCTGTGGGTCCTAGCCCTGTCATCACCTCTGTCCAGCTTCTGTCTGTCTTCCTAGTGTCCAGCCCACCCTGATCCGTGCCCCTCTGTGGTGACCTCAGCCAGGCCTTTCCCACATGAACTGTGTCAGCTCCTCTCCATGTTCCCTGCTGTGCTGTCCCCATCCTTTTGTAGTTCCTGACACCCATCCACCTGGTTTACACACTGCCTGTCTGTCCCACCTGCCTTGCCCGGCGTGCTTCTCTGTTGCAGACCGTGCCTGGGCAGCTTGATCTCCTGGTGCCAGCCTGTGCAGTGGGCGTGGGATGCTGCTTTGCGGCCCCTGTTGGAGGCAAGTTTCACTTCCTCCCTACCTGGGTTGCCTGAGCCAGACTTGGAGGGGTGGGTGGGTGCCTGCTGTAGCTTTTGGGTGGAGGGGCCTTGCTCACTGAAGGGACTGATGGGTGGGCATCCAGGGAGTGACTGCTAAATAGCTGAGTGTTCTCTTGACACTGGCGCTCTCTCCTGCAGGCTTTACTACTACTTTTCTCTTGGAGTGAAGTCCCTCCCTGCCTGCCTCTTGCTACTTATCCTTGGCCCCTCTTTGTTTAGTCTTTATTGGTTTGTCTGCCTGTTATCTGTTTACTTAGCATTTTCCTTGGTTTGTTTTCAACTGTTGGCCTTAAGTATAGAAGGTCACTTCTTGGTTGCCAAACTCATTGAGTTTCTCCTGGCCTGGGAACCACAGGGATGATGGGACCATGTTCATTCCTGTGATGTAGGCCTCAGATTCTTCTTTGTTTCCCACCCCTGCTTATTCTCTTTCCCCCACCCCTCCCCATCTCTCTTCCCTGACCTTCTCCTACCTACCTGTTTGTCTGTCTCTCCCTAGTAGCAGCCATACTATTACACTGACATCCTGACAGTGGGCTGTGCCGTGGGGGTCGGCTGCTGTTTTGGAACACCACTTGGAGGCAAGTCTGTCCCATCCCCAGTGCATGGGCCCATTTGCCTTCTCTTGCTCAACAGCTAGTGCTTGTCACCTTCTCCAAGAGCTTGAATTAAGCGTTCCCATTATAACAAGAACTGCCACTCTTAGGTAACATATGCCTCATGCCTTGTTCTAACCATTTTACACGCATTCCCACCTAATCCTGTGAGTGCGGGTTGATAGACCAGTGACTGGAGCAGGGGTGTGTTGAAGCACCCACAGACCCAGAGATGAGAACCACAGCAGCCCTCCTGGTCTCCACTTATGCTAAAGCCTTTTTGCATTGCCAGCGCCTTTGCTTCACACATACTGTTCTGTAGCAGGAGATTCTGTGTACTCCCTTCACCCAGGACCTCTTGTTGTGTCTTACTAAAGACACTAGGGTTTTGGTAGACTGTGATAGATTAATGGTGAACTTTAGAATGAGAAGTACTTACGGAGCTTTAAAGAAAGTTGTTTCTTGATATACCAGCAATTTACAAGAGGATGTAGCTTTTTTCCATTCATATAAAGAAAATTGTAGTATTATTATGGGTTATTAATGTCAGGACCTAGTCACAAAAGGCAGGCCTGTTTATTTCCTCATCAGAAATAGCTATGTTAATGAGGCAGGGATTTATGGCTCATTCATTGAAATCACTGGTAATGAAATTCCATTTGATAATTGAAGAAATACTGTTATAGGATGGGTGTATACTTTTTAAACAACCAGCCGCTAGAAGGCTTGTTGCAATGACGAAATGGCAATTAGTCTTCTCATAGTTGAGTTTTCCAGGTACCTAAAATGTCTTGGCTCAGGAATGACGTATGGGTGAGATGTCGGAATCAGTGAGGGCCTCTCCCATTTGCCGTGCTCTCCCATGGTGGAAGCAGGCAGCGTACACAGATCCAGGATGCATGTGCACCACTGGCTTCCCATTTACACTTCTGTTGTCAGCTCCAGTCACTAAAGTCATTAGCCCCTGTCAGTGAATGCTAGTGTGTTTGAGTTTCTGCACATCAGACGTTCACACCTATATTTATACACATGCTGCCTTTATTTACCCCCCCAGCCTTCCAAATAAAAGAAGTATTTGTGGTTGTTTCGGTTTTGTTAGAAACATTTTAAGGTGAAGAGAACCTGCATTCTCTTCCGGAGACTGCAGCTTATGAGGAGTCAAAAGTTTCTTTCTGGTCTTGTGACAAGAACAGGAACCCCCCCTTAGAAAAGTTACAGTCAAGCATTGCTCTTGACACAAGAAATTGCTAAGCACTTGTAAGTGAAGGGCTATGCTCAGGCTGTTTGCATTATGCTGCAAATGACAAGCCTATCTGCAGGTGGCAGTACTTGATTCCTTTTTATGAATATAGAATAACTGAAAGAAAAAAAATGTAGCTTTGAGATATTTTACTCACAACATAGGCAACTCCTAATTTCCTATGCTGATCAAAGAAATACAATTCAACATCCTATTATGGACCTGTACTCTCACAGGGCTCAGGGAGGCAAACACAGAGATCATCACAGGCAATTAAAGACCCTGTGGTGTTAATTCCTTAGGCAAAGTGCAATGAGCCTTCAAGGCAGCCTGGGAGAGCCTGCGAAGCTTTAGGAAAGAGACAGTGTTTGTCATGGGTGTAATTAGTAAGTAGGAGCCTGCAAGGAGGAAAGGCGACTCTGGAGAGAATGGACAGGATCCAAAGTCAATATCTGCCCTTATGGTAATGAGTAGTACTAAGGAGAATGGGAAAGTATAATAGGAATTGACTCAGAACAGATAAGTGGGGCTGAATCGTGAAGGTCAGTAGAAGTCATCCAGAGTAATACAGGTTTTAATCTCTAGAGTAGTATTTGCCCAAATACATTTTACAGAGCACACTTCTTCCTGGTGTTAATCACTGTAATGGGTTAAAACCCACTGCAAGTTCCAGTCGGTTAGAAAATGCAGGATTAAATAGGAATAAGTAAGTAGTTTTAAAACAATGGACTGGAAGGGTTATCAGAACATCTGAGGTGTTGGAATGCATTGTGAATACCCAGGGAGGCTGCAAACAACATTTCCTACCAAGGCCCCTTTGTCATGTCATAGGACTTGTTTCATGGGACTGACTTTCTGAGGTATTGTTGTGGGTGATGTGAAACTGTGGAAGGATTTAAAACAAGGAAGTGACATGGTTAGCTCGACCTGCTCGTCCAATCCGCTTGGCACATGTGTGCAGGATAGAATTGGTTGTGGATTAACAGGATTGATCTAAGATTAACGAGAAGACTATTGTCATGGTCCTGATGCTAGATGATGACAGACAGAACTGGGCAGCAAAAGAACTAGAGGAGGGGCTGAGAATCTCAAGTGGTATCAAGTCATATTGATGCTGCTTTTATGTGAAGACAGGTGCTCTGTGCCAACACCCATGCTCACAACGCTGGCAGTGCAGTAGATAGTGATGGTGGTGAGGATGGAACAGGACCCAGGAAGCGAACTGGGTCTGGAGGAGAGTTACACATTTTACTTGGAGGATATTGAGTTTAAAGTTCCTATGCCATGGTCAACTAATATAAAATAGGCAGCTAGGCTGATGAGTCTACAATCCAGGAACTGAGCTAAATCTAATCAGCAGCCTGTGTCCATGGCTGATGCCACAGGCATAAGTGAAATTGAGAAAGAAATTATGTCTGCAAGTAGCAGGGGATGGAGGCCAAGAGCAATGCCTTCGTTGGACAGAGGCAGACAGAGGCATGGGAGCAAGAAGAGAAATTAGAGCAGGAACCCGGAGTGGAAGAAGAGAACAGTGTTCCAGACCTAAGACACCAGGGTTTCTAGCAGCTGCTCATGTTTTTAAAGCTCTCTTTTCTCTTAGCAACGCGTCTTATGCTTGTCTCAGGTGATAGGAAGATTAGTTCCCACTCCTCATCATACCATGATGGACTGCTACAGAAAAGCCCCCCAGGTCTACATCATGGGGCGGGGAGATGGTTGTAACATTTATGTTGGATAATTGCCCCCAGGCAAAGTAAAGCTGATTTTCCTTTTATTTATGGCAAAGCAAAGGAGAAAGACCCATTCTACTTGAGACCAACTGTAGACTTCTCCCCCTTAGGATTTGAAGAGCGGGGCAGGAAGAGTGGCTGACATAGCTCTGCACTCAGCTCCCTTCTTCTT
>LOJH01005955.1:0-33261 GCA_001685095.1 Ellobius talpinus | reverse complement strand
AGATATCATTATTTTTTCTACTGTGTAGTACTCCATTGTGTAAATGTACCACATCTTTTTTATTCATTCTTCAGTTGAGGGACATTTAGGTTGTTTCCAGGTTATGGCTATGACAAATAATACTGTTGTGATCATAGCTGAGCACATGTCCTTGTGATATTACTGAGCATCCTTTGGGTAAATACCCAAAAGTTGTATAGCTGGGTCTTGGGGCAGGTTGTTTCCTAATTTTCTGAGAAACTGCCATAATGATTTTGAAAACAGCTGTACCAGTTTGCACTCCCACCAGCAATGGAGGAGTGTTCCCTTTACCCCACATCCTCTCCAGCATAAATTGTCATAAATATTTTTATCATGGTCATTCTGACAGGTGTAAGATGGAATCTCAGAGTCATTTTGATTTGCATTTCTCAGATGGCTAAGGATGTTGAGCATTTCTTTAAGTGTCATTCAGTCGGCAGCTTCTTTATTAACCAGTGGTAATAAAACATGTTCATAGCATGCAGAGGGGAATCCCACATCACATGTGTGCTCATTTAAAATAGAATTGGGGTCAAGACAACATGTAATTTAGTAACTTTAATCCATTGAACAACAACACTCACCTTGAAAACCACTCTAATTTGATACATAATTTAAATATTTAAACATGATAGCCAGCTAAGCACAAAGGTGGTCTATGTAACTGGACTATACAGTAAATACTTGTTCCTGCTTCTCTTCAGGCTCTTATCACCTTTCTTCGTATGGCTTTCTCAGTTACTCGACTTTAAATGCCACTTTTTTATCAAGGTTTATATTGGGGTACCAGCCCCCCTAAGCCTCTGAGGATTCAGAAGTACAGCTATAGCAAGCAAAAATTGACCAAAGATATCTGAGGGTAAACAAATTAACTCACATAAATCTTTTTTTATCTTGTTCCATTTATTCTTTCTATGCTCTCTGCAATGCTCTCTTGATGTTTCCCGTTCAATGTTCCTCACTGTTCCTTGCTGTCCCCTTTCAATGTTCCCTCTTGATGTTCCTCCCTCCCAGAAAGTTTCCAGTTTGTATACCCACACAGACATAGTTAACAGTTCTATCAGTGATAACAATGGTACCAGGCAAGCTTTTCTTAAGGCTAACAAGATGGATGGAGACTGGCAAAGTAGCTGCCTTATGTTTCAGAAGGGGCATGGCTGTGAAGCTCCCCTGTAGATCCCTGTAGATACCGGGAGGATTAGAATGGTGCTTGGACCCCCTGGGTTGAGCATCAGGGTGCTGTCTCTGCTGGCACCCAAGTGAGAAGGGATTCCTTTCTCTAAGGCTGGTTTAGCACCCAAGGGTTTTTTTTTCCTGTAACTCTAGGGGTAAAGGTATAAACAGATAATCTCCTGGGATATGTTAATTGAAACCAAGGTGAAGGGTAAATACAGAATAGTAATAGCTTGTTAGAGTAGAGCAAAGAACAATAGATTACACCTTCCTGAGTTGGCTGCTAGAGAATTCAGGGCCACCCAGACCTGTTTATCAGTAAGAGCAGACATACTGTCTCCCCTACTCAAAGCCTGTTTCTATTGAGGTTCTTATGTGACCACATATTTTCAAGGATCCTTTCTGTGTAGAAAGTCCTGTCAATAAGGATAATGGTGGGGAGCTATCTTCATGCAGATTTGACTATTAGAACAAAGCTTTGGCTGAGTGAATGCTCTCACCACAGGCTCTACAGTGTGGGAGAAGATCATCCAATTGCCAGTACAGGAAAAGTCATGTTTAAAAAATGATTTATACACTGCTGGGATATTTTGGGATGAATTCCACTATGAAAAAGAGGAAGACTATGGCTTCACAAGAGTTTTACAGAATTGACAGGAACTATTCAAAAGACAGGTATTCCTGAAAGTCTGCAAATCCAGTTTCTCATTGGATCGAATACTTTCCCGTGAGTTTGTCTAATGGTCTGTCAGCCATTCTTATGCTGTACAATGCTTGTGGCTCACAGCGACTTTCCAGATCACTTCTGTTTGAAAGCTATTGCTATTCTTCAGGTTCAATGTTCATTCCATGTATTACCTAGGACCCTCAACGTCTGTGAGTGCTTTCTTAATGTCTTGATTTCTCTTTAACCTATAAACTTCATGAAAACTAGGAGTATACCCATGGCCTTCTTTAATCTAGCATTTATATCAATGTAAATACTTTATGCTGAGGGATAGATTTTTGAGTTGCATGCTTTTTGTAAGCTCCAATCAAACTGATTGCATGTGGCAGAACCTGTGCGTTTTACTGAAGCTTACAAGTCACCACGATAGTGGATTTTTCATGAATCTTTCCCTTCAAAGACAAAATTTGTAGTAGTGGGAACATTGGGTGCTTTTGCGGAGCAACCCTGTTGTCAAGAACAGCTCTATCTCCATTCCTATGGCATCTGAATGTACATTAGCCTCTCCCAGGAGCTCAGCTGAGCGATCTTGTTTGTATGAGCATGTGGTATGCAACCTATTGCCATTAATCTATTTTTCACCTGCCTCATATCACCTCAGGATATTACCCTGGAGTCAATGTCTTTATAGTTTTTACATCTTCGGCTGGTCTCTCAAATGCTTATTCATGCTTTGGTAATCAAAAATCACATTTACAACTTCTCAGCACTAGATAAACCTCCTCCTTGACAGAGGTGCAGGTTGCCAAGTCAGTCACCCTCATAATTACTATAGCTAGACTTCTCCAGCTGATATCAGCTGAAGCACATGTTTAATGCCTTACAGACATTAGCGTACTTTATCAAAATAATTTATCAGTGGTTATTCATGATGTTTATTTTACAGGCAAGACAGAAAAAAAGCCCAAAGAAGTTCATAACATATTTGAGGTGTATCTAATAGTTATAAAATTGAGTGTGTGATATCTGATAAGTAAAGAACTAATTATGAACCTAAGGGTTCAAGTAGCCAAGGGCCACATGATTCTTCCTCCAAAAACACCAAGATTTATATCAAGTACACATCAATACCACCAGGAGAATAACTACAGGTGAGAAAAGGTATTTTATGGATTGCATTTTATGGAATTTTTTCCTTGTATTTCCTAATAATTCTCTTGGACCTGGCACACACTCGGAATACAATAAATAATCCCCGATGAATGTAGTATGATCATTACTTCTTAGCCTTCAACAGTACTCTCAGCTACTCCAAGCCAAGGTACCTATCACAGAGCTCAAAGTAGCAGATCACAGACAACAAACATTTAAAACAAATTTCCCATGGGCCCCAGTGTAGAATTTTAAATCTAGATACCAAGATCAAAATGGTAGGATGTTTTTACATAAAATTCCAGAGCTGAAGAGATAGCTCGGTGGGTAATATTATTTGCAGCACAGATCTGATAACAGATCTGAGCTCAGATTCCCAGAACCCTGATTATAAAAGCCAAATGAAGCAGCGCAAATATATGAAATCATAGTACACCCCTTTTGTATGATGCACATTGGCATGCACATATGCATACACTCACTCAGATGTACACACACATGCACACACATACACACACATACTCAAACATCCACACGCACACACACACACATACACACACATACTCAAGCATGCACACACAAACACACACAGACACACAGACACATAAACACACATGCAGGCAGAGATCACTCATTTGTTCCCGGCTGCCCAGACTCGAATAATCACACTGAAACTATGTTAATTACAACACTGTTTGCTCTATTAGCTCAGGCTTCTTCTTAACTAACTCTTACATCTTAAATTAACCCATTTCTATCACGAGGCTGTGTCTTACTGGTAAGGATCCGGTGTCTGTCTTCTTTGGCAGCTACATGACATCTCCTTGATTCTGCGTACTTTTTCCTCTATATCTCTGTTCAGATTTCCTGTCTGGCTTTGCTTTGCTAAGTCATTGGCCAAAACAGCTTTATTCATTAATGGTAATAAGGCATATTCATAGCATACAGAGGGGAATCCCACATCACACACATACACACACAAACACATGCACATACAGGCACACATACACACACATGCACATACACACGCATACACACACACATACATGCACATACACATGCATACACACACGTACATATACATGCACACATACACACAGGCACATATACACATGACTGGAGAAGAAATCTGTAAAGGAGAAGAACACAGAAATTGCTTGAATAGATCTGGACTTTTCAAGGTTAGATGTGGACCGCTGCACATTTTGTTTTGCTCTACAGTGCACTGTCCTTTTCCCTTGTGTTCTGTGCCTAGCTCACTGATACTCAGTGTTTAAGGTTCTGCTCAGGTAGAATCTTCTTCTGGAAAAATTTCCTAAAATTTGTAATGTCCACTCCCCTCCCCCATCAGTGACACTTAGAGTCCCCCTACATTTTTATATCCATGTCTTTCTTCTTCTTGCCTGTGTATATATGTGTATGTCATGTGTTTGCATTTGTGTGGATAGACCATCAGACAACATCCAATGTCTTTTTCAATAACTATCTTGTCGACTGATCCAGCTCTCTATAGTGGGAAAAAAATCTTGCTAATTTGGCTATCTTTGCTAGCCAGCTTGCCCAAGGCACTGGGATTATAGTGGGTTACAGCACCCACTCATCCTTCACATGGATTCTGGGGATCCGAATTTACATCTTCATGTTTGCTCAGCAAGCACTGTGCCCACTGAGCCACCTTCCCAACCCTGCTGCCATTTGTTACCAGGCTTAGCAAACATCTACACATCATCTTTTTACATTCCTGCCTCTACTGAACTTACACATTCTGGCAAATCAGAGTGTATTATTCTTCATTGATCCCTAGAGTCAGTCACAAAAGACTTTAAATGAATGAGAGAATGAATGAGCGAGCAAATTTTGACATCAGAAACTTGTACTTGAATCAGACACTAAAATTAGACTCAGAAATGTAGACTAAATTGCATTATAATCAAGTCAACCAAAGATCTGAAATCAGGAAACCAGTCCAAGACATACTAAAAAGGTTAAACAGTCAAATCTTCTCTTTATTGTATAAATGTTTAGTATGTGAACACAAAGGAATAGACTCCCTCTGTCACAGAAATAAATCTCTCTTTAAATATTGACTGGCTTTCTGTATTTTCTGTAAGTTTATAGATGATGTAATAACCTCTGTGAAATAATGATTTCCTACCACAGTTGCTATTCACAGCAAACTATTTACCAGAATTTTCAAGTAGTAAAAGCAAATTAAGTCACTGCCACATATAAAATATGGGAATTGTAAATAAAAGTCCTTTTAGATTATTACTATGATACTGTGTTTTCAAGGAATAACAACATTAATGAATTTGGTCTTCAGTAGTAATCTGAAAACATTTCAGTTTAAATAAATGATGTTCTACCATGATAAAAAGTAATATCTAATAACAGAAAGAGATGTGCTCATGGAAAAGTATATATGATGGTTATTGCCAGGATGGTTACAAATAAAAGGATATGTTAATAATAATGTAATATTTTGCAGTTGGACATGAATACTAGAGCTGTAGTTTATGATGTTAATTTGAACCAATTCTTATTAAAACTGTAGTCAACAGGCAAGTATTTGACACAATGTGAACAAATTTATCACCATTCCTTTACAAACTTTCAAAATAGAAAAGTCTATATTTGCATTATATATAAGCTTCTCTGTGCAATTATCATATTTAGGTTTAGAAACAAATTCTTTTGAACTAAATGACAGTTTCTCCTATATTTAAGTACAAATGCTTTTGAACAAATGTCTTCCTTCAGAAAGGCATACCATTAGTGTATTTATCCAATATATGTGTATTACCTCAATATGTTCTCCAAGTCTAGAATGATGGAAGGAGGCTTGGTGCCCACCACTTTACAGTGTGCAGTTGTTGCTTGGTGCAGACTGGCATTTGTCTGAACTAATCCTGACTGGGCCAGGGATGCAGCTGTGGGGTAGAGTTCTTGGCTTTGATCCTTGATACCACAAAGAGTTATATAAAGTAACAATAAATAGTATTGAGATTATTTCCAGCTCACGGAGAGCTGGTGTAGTTTGTATAACTTGTTGCACATCTAAATATTTGTAGCACTACTGCTTCCAGGACAATGAAATACACTATCTCTCCCTGTTCCTCACACTAAGTAAGGTTGCAGGGGGAGGGCCCGCTTGTTCGACCCAGCGGCCTGACTAGCTTAGCCCCAAAATAATCACACAGAAACCATATTCATTAAAACACTGCTTGGCCCATTAGCTCTAGCTTTTTATTGGCTAACTCTTATATTAATTTAACCCATTTCTATTAATCTGTGTATCGCCATGTGTCAGTGGCTTACCGGGCAAAATTCCCAACATCTGTCTCTGGCAGCTCCATGGCGTTTCTCTGACTCCGCCCTCCTTCCTCCCAGCATTCAACTCTGTCTTCCCTGCCTACCTGAGTTCTGCCCTATTAACAGGCCAAGGCAGTTTCTTTATTCATTAACCAAGAAAANGCTAACTCTTATATTAATTTAACCCATTTCTATTAATCTGTGTATCGCCATGTGTCAGTGGCTTACCGGGCAAAATTCCCAACATCTGTCTCTGGCAGCTCCATGGCGTTTCTCTGACTCCGCCCTCCTTCCTCCCAGCATTCAACTCTGTCTTCCCTGCCTACCTGAGTTCTGCCCTATTAACAGGCCAAGGCAGTTTCTTTATTCATTAACCAAGAAAAGCAACACACAGAGGGGACTCCCACATCAAAGTAAGACAAAAAATGGACACTATAAACATTTTTGAAGGCCCAGGAAGACAGAGGAGCAATCTAGACCAGGGAGGATCCTTCAGTGCCCAGTGAGCAGAGCATCACAGCAGTTAGTTCTCAAAATTTCATTTTTACCTCATGCACCACAGAGTTCAAAAGTGGAACATCACAATGCCAGTAAGCACAGATCAAACAGCTGTCCAATGCACCCTCCCACCACCTTACTCTCCCTGGAAAAAAATGACCAGGAAAACCACTCCTAACAAGACAGAGAGCTTTAAGACAACAGCTAGTATGACTTGGTAAATACTACCAAACAATCAAACAAATAAAAACCCAGGTTCACGGTCCAAACTGGCCAGGCTGTGGTATAATGTCCCAAATGCCATTGGGGTAGTGCTGGAAAGGGGGCCTGAGCTTTCATCCCTACCAGGTGATAAATAAATACTTTGTACAAGTCTTCCCTGTGCCAGCAGAGACATGTGAGGATATGGGACTCCAAACCCTCCACATCAATGCAAATCCAGCAAAGAATGCAATTATGGTATTGCCTATGTTAAAAATTATGAGCCTAGTTACATAAATCAAAGAAAAATCCAAATAAATAGAGATGTACCATGTTCATTAATTTTAAGGCTGAAAATGATAAAAATAGCAATTCTACTTAATACAGGATGAGTAAAGTTCCTAAAAATCTAAGCCATGTACTTTTTAGATAGAGATAACATTTTTAAACATTCATTTAGAAGGAAATGAGACTGTCTCAATTTGGAAGAAGAAGAAACATGGAGGGCTTGGACTATCCAGTTGCAAGGCAGTGATGGTAATACAGACTACATGGGTTTGTTTGGGAGGTGAAGAGGTAGATGGAGCTAGCACAGAAGACACACAAAACTGTACCCAAATTATTCTCTTTTCACAAAATAATGTGAAGGACAATCAATAAATAAAGATGGTCTTGCAACAGATGGTGTTGGAGCAACTGGACATCCATAGGCAGAAAAGAGAACAAGTGAGAAGCTGCATCTACAATCAGAATTCTTTTAAAGTGGGTCACAGACTTCAACGCACAGCTTGAAGCCCCAAAACATTTAGAAGACACACATAAGAAAATCGTTGATGTCTAGAGTTAGGTAGAGGTTACTAGACTTCACTAAAAACAGAAAACATTAAAAGAAAAAAATATAAATTGAACTATGTCAAAATCAAAAATGTTGCCTCTATTAAAGGAGAGCCTCATTTAAAGAGGCTAAAAAACAAATTGTAGTTTGGTGGAAAATATTCATAAATCACACAGCTTACAAAGACCAGTAGTTAGAAAACTCAAGGAACTCTCAAGAAGTAACACTCAAACCCAGTCCATGGAAACTATGGACAAAGGTTCTAAAAAGATGCATCACCAAAGAGAATATGTACGTATAATGCTCATGAGAGGAGATGCACAGCGTCCCCAGCCATCACAAGGTGGAGATTCAGCTGCATGGAGACACCTTTCTAAAAATAATGCTGCTACATATTGCTTGATAGTTTTATTTAGTATATTTTGATCGTGTTACCAACCCAACTCCTCCCAGCTCCCTCACCTCTTTACCCACCCAACTTGATATTCATTTTGTTTGTTTCTCTTAAAAAAAGATAGAGGCCAATTTGTGTTTGTGTTGACTGGCTACTCCGGAGCATAAAGCCCATCCGAGAATGCAGTTGAAATACCCAGTGTCACTCCAGTAATGAAAACTGATTTTCCCTTTCTAGGCAGCCGTCAACTGCTGACAGCTTCTTGGCTTGGAGTGGGGCTTCATACCCACATTCTTCCTCTGTGCTGGGATTTTTGTCTGCCTTAAGTTCACCGCACCTTTCTGAAAAGCTAAACTAAAAAATGGTGGCAATGCCAAATGCCTATGGGGATGCAAAGAAACAGGCTCCCTCATGCAGAGACCATAGGTATGGAAGATAGAGAGCCCCATCCAGAACAGTTTAGCAGGCTCATGAAAAAGCTAAGTGTCCCTGTATTACATTACTCAGCCATTGCATTCTTAGACAGATGTTTGGAAAACTAAATTTCATGTCCGCACAAAGCATGATAGACCAATATTCATAACATTTTTTCCTGAATACTACTGAGCTAGAAACAAGTGATAAATAAAGATGAACAAATAAGGAAACAAAATCCCACCACTTTTGTAAAATGTTGCAGATGATAAGATTGCATCTTTAACACATTATTAAGAGAACAGGAGTATACCTCTGAGCGGCAGCATGGCTCACAAAGTTAAGTACAAGGTTTTGGACTCAGTCCCAAGCACTGCTGGAGGAAACAGACAGAAAATCAAGAAGGGAAGGAAGAAGGAAAAGAAAAGGAAGGGGAGGGGAGGGGAGGGGAGGGGAAGGAAGAAGGAAGAAAGGAGAATGACTTGTTCCCTTAGGGTAGAGATGGGGAGAGGCGGGAGGAGGTGGCTAGGCCAATGAGGAGCAGCAGGAGGAGCTCTGGTGATGGAGAAACATTCTACTCAGCTGTGCCAACATTCAGGCCTGGGGCTGTGCGATGACTTTATGATTCTGTAACATGCTGTTTGTGTCCATGTCAAGACAGCAGTGACAGTGTCACAGATTTCAGACTTAAGCAGCGGAGATGCATTTCTCTCAGCTAGATGTGGACATGTGAGATCAAGCTGCAGGCCGAGTTGGCTTCTGCTAAGGATTCTCTCCTTTTCTTAGCTCTTCTTTCCTGTCCCCAACGTGGTTTTCTCTATACCAGTGACATTGCATTTAGGCTCACAGGAATGACTGAATTTCATCCCACAGCCTCTTTAAAGACCCTGTCTTCAGCCACCATAATATTCTGAGGTATCTGGGCACGAAGACTTCAGCATCTGAGCTGTGGGGTGTTGGCACGTGGTTCAGTCTGATTCATCAGGAGCTTTAGCATGAGGCTGGGGAGGACTGAGCAAATAGTTCATAGATCTCTATGTATTGTTTCTTACAACTGCATCTGAACCATAATATCTCAAAATGGAAACCCCAGTTAAAAGTAAAGGAATTTGATCAAAAATTCAGATGTCCTGGAAATGTCTAGACCTTGATTAAGCAGAGAAATAATTAGAATGTGCTCACATAATGTGTGGTCTCCTCCATGAGACAACACAGAATGGTTCCAGAGGAGAAAACAACTACCCAGTGCCTCGGCTTCACTTGGAGAAGCCTCTTGGTGGTTTCACTGGACAGGAGTTCTTTATTTCTTCAAACGTTGGGCAGCGTGTAGATAGACTGCAAATTCACTTCAGTTAAAAGTTGCTCAGCATCAAAGTTCAAGTGGTTTAAATGCCAGTGTTTACTGACAGCCGGGCTACAGCTGAAGATCAATTACCTTGGCCCACAGAGCTTGGCAGAATGGGAGCTGGTTTTTTGCTTTTACTATGATCTTTTTGTCTTAATTTGGGAATTTGTTTTCAGGAAAACAGTTAAATATTTTGTCAGTGTCACTATTTTGTTAGGGTCACTATTTTAAAAATTCAGTTCTTTGACAATTTCTCTCTGTTTTTAATATTTTTTATTATGGATAGATAGAGATACTCTTTTCAGGGAATATAAAAAAGTGAAAAGTATAAAAAAAGGAAAGGCAATAAATTACTATTACCTTTATGTAAATCTTTTTTCTTTAATGAAAATAGATTTCTTTTTCATATGATATAACCTGATTACAACTTCCCTACCCTCTGTTCCTCCCAGTTCCTCCCACCTCCAATCCTGTTCAGATTCTCCTGCTTTCTGCTTCTTACTAGAAAGCAAACAGGCATCTAAGGGATAATAATGAAATATAACAACATCAAAACAAACACACTGGAATGGGACAAAACAAACAAACAGAAGGAAAAGAACTCCCCCCCAAGAAAAGCACAAAATAAAACCAGATACAGATGTAAAGACCGACTCGTTTGCATACTTGGGCATCCTATAAAAATACAAAACTGAAAGTCATGATATACACACAAAAGACCTGGAGGGTAAGGAAAAGAAGGGGAAAGAGAGAGATAGAAAGACAGAAAGAAAGGAAACAAATAGAAATAAAAAACAAAAAGATAAAATATTTAAAAAATTTGAAAAGCAAAAAGTTCTGACAAGACAGTATGAAGCTGGAACCTCCAAAGATGCCTTTGAGTTCATCTTCTCTTGGCCTTCTACTTCTGGCCCTTAAGAATAGTTTATTTCCCCAGTGAGACTACCTTGGAAAAAGCTAAAATTTCATTTGCAAATGGCTATCACTTAAAGACAGGTTCTGGGCTAGGGATGGGGTATATGCCTACTTCTCCATTCAGCCCTGGGACCCCATCTGGTGCAGAGCCATGCAGACCCTGTGTGTGCTACTTAAGGCTCTGTGAGCTCATACGTGCATCAGTTCAGTTCCGCCAGACCTTGTTTTCTTGGTGTCCTCCACATCCTCTGGCTGTTACACTTTCCACCTCCTCTTCCTCGGGTTCCCTATGCCCTGGAGGGAGGAATTTTACAGAGACATCTCATGTAGGGCTGAGTGTTTCAAGGTCTCTTCATATTGGCTCACTGTGGATCTCTGTGTTTGCTCCCAGCTGCTATAGGAGGAAGCTTCCCTAATGATGGCTGAGCAAGGACTGTTCTGTGAGTTTAGCAGAATGTCAATCAGAGTCATTTTATCGCTATGATCTTTTAGTAGAATTGAAATTTTCTGTTTTACCATAGGTCCCCGTGCTATCTAGTGTCAGATTTTGGTCCCTCAAGCGGCATTGGATATGGACTCAATCTCCTGAGGGGGCCTATAGTCAAATTGGATATTGGTTGGTTATTCCCATCTGCTTTGTGCCACCATTGCACAATCATGCCTTGTAGGCAGGACACCATTGTATATCACAGACTTTGTAGCTGTGGTGGTGCTTACATTTCTTTAGTAGCTTGTAGAGTGCCTTCCTACATCAAAGGTGCTAGTTTGGAAGGGTGAAAGCTCTATGCAGGCAACCGCTCAACTTCCCCATGCTCAGTGAGTTGTGCAAATGTTGTCTTTAGCAATGGGTCTTGCCATAAGTTTGAGGAGAGCAACCTGTCATCTTGGTAACATCCTGAGTCATTTGTAAATTCCCATCGGACCCCTTGGGCCAACAGCTCAGTTAGATATAATTCATTCCAACTACGGGAAACTTCATTTGGCGATAAAAGATGTTCACCTCAGGCTCTGTCTCCCTATTATTTGAAGATTTCATTTAGATCCCTGTCTTAGTTAGGGCTTCTATTGCTGTGAAGAGACACCATGACCATGGCAACTCTTATGAAGGAAAACATTTCACTGGAGTGGCTTGCTTGCACCTCAGAGGTTTAGCCTATCATCATCACCGTGATGTCACGTGTTGGCATACAGGCAGACATAGTGCTGGAGAAGCAGCTGGGAATCCTACATATTGCAGGCAGCCGGAAGAAGACTGCCTTACTGGGTAATATCTTGAGTATAGAGGACCTCAAAGCCTGTCCCAACAGAGACACACTTCCTCCAAGAAGGTCACATCTACTTAAACAAGGCCATGCCTCCTAAAACTGCCATTCCCTTCGGGGACCATTTTCTTTCAAAACACCATAATCCCCTTCACATATGTAGATATTTTAGGAAGGTTTTACTGTGTTAGGTTTCCATACTACCGTCAAATGGCCCTTAATTTTAGCAGTACTTCCTTGTATTTCCTCTCTCATCGTCCTCTCTTCCATTGCCATTCTGCTCACATTCCAACTGCACCTCCCACCCCATCCATCCACAGCTATCTGTCCTATTTCCCTTTCCTAAGGAGATCTATCTATATCCCCAACCCCTTACTCTATGGCTTTTCTGTTGTAGTTTTCTTATCACTGACTTAACAGCCAATATCCACATACGAGTGAATACATACCATATTTGTCTTTCTGTGTCTAGGTTGCCTCACTCAGGATTTTTTTTTCTTGTTCCATCTACTTACCTGCAACTTTCATGATTTCATTTCTTTAAGCAGCTGAGTAACACTTCATGCTGTGGATGTACCATATCTTCTGATGAGGGACATTGAGCTTGTTTCTAATGTTTGGCTATTGTGAATAAAACAGCAATAAAAATGGATGAGCAAGTGGCTCTGTGGTAGGATGGAGCATCATTTGGGTGTATGCCCAAGAATGGAATAGTTGGATCTTGACAAAGATCAATTTCCGTCTTCCTGAGGAACTACCACACTGATTTCCACAGGGGCCATACAACTGTTCACTCCCACCAGCAATGAATGACTGTTCCCCTTGTTCCACATTCTCGTCAGCATAAGCTGTTACTAGTTTGACTGATCGTAGCCATTCTGGTGGTTGACAGATGAAATCTCAAAGTGCCTTTGATTTTCATATCCCTGCTGACTAAAGCTGTTGAACATTTCTTTAAGTGTTTCCCAGTCATCTGTGTTTTCTCTTGATAACTTTCTATCTAGATCTCTTCCACAGTTTTTAACTGAGTTATTTACTTTCTTGATGTTCAGGTTTCTTAGTTCTTTATATATTTTGGATATTAGCCTTCTATCTGATACCCTAGGATATTTCATAGTTTTTGAGGCTGTCACGAAAGGTGTTGTTTACTTGATTTTTTTCTCAGTTCCTTTGGCATTAATAAATCCAGCTACTTTGCTGAAAGTGTTTATCAGTTATAGGTGTTCCTTGGTGGAATTTTTAGGATCACTTCTGTATCTTATGTATCATCTGGAAAAAAAAATAACTTTGACTTTTTTTGGTTTAGGAGACCTCATTAGAATTGCCTTCATATATATTTTTTAGGAAGTTGCCACTGCACTAATTCCTATATCATCCCTCAAATGCCCCCTCTCCAGTTTCAACTGTGTCTCCCCTCATTTCCTATGTCAATCCCACTTCCCTTCCCCATTCCCACCTAATCCTCCTGTTCCTTCCCCCACCCCCAGTTCACCCATAAAAATCTATTCTATTTCTCCTTCCCAGGGAGATCCATGTGCCCCCCCATTCCCTTCTTCTATGCCTATCTACTCTGGGTCTATGGGCTTTAGCTTGGTTATAATTTATTTAGTAGACAAATTCTAATAAAAGTGAATACATACCATATTTATCTTTCTGAGTCTGGGTCATCTACTCAGGATAATTTTTCTAGTTCCATCCATTTGCCCACAAATTTCATGATGTCATTTTTTAACAACCAGGTAATATTCCATTGTGTAAATATACCACATTTTCTTTATACATTTTCAGTTGAGGGGCATCTAGATTGTTTCCAGTTTCTAGCTATTATGAATAGAGCAACAATTAACATAATTGAGCAAGTGTCCTTAAGGTAGGATGGAATGCCCTTTGGGCATATACTCAACAGTTGTCTAGCTAGATCTTGAGACAGATCGATACTCAGCTTTCAGAGAAACCAACATACTGATTTCCACAGCAGTTTTACAAGTTTGAACTCCCACCAGCAATGGATGAGTTTCTCATTGTGAATATGATAACATTTTTCAGAAGAAATTCCAAGTTCTGAAAAAAAATTCTAATCAACAGAGACATGTTGTTAGCTGTACTCTTACTGTTCCCTTCATTTGCGAAAGCTCTCTTGTTTTTAGGACCTTTACCGAGACAGGGTCACATTTCACCCTCTGAAACCAAAGCTTGCTCTCACTTAAAGACAAAAAAAGAGAATGGCTGTGAGTGCTCAGGCCAGCAGGAGACTTTCTGTGGGCAGCACAGGCCTCTCTGAGCCTTCAGCCACAGCTCCCTCCCTGAGCCTGTTCCACCACAAGGAGAGACCTAGCTCTTACATGAGATTGCTTCCATTGAGCTAAATTTGAGTCCTTTAAATCTGCTCTGCTTTAAATACTTGAAGTTGTGCTAAAATTTACTTTTTATCTGCATGGTACTCTCTTCTCACGCTGTGTTTTCTTCTCCAGCCCAAGAACTCTTTTTCCCATTCAATAATGAGACAGAAATATATCACAGAGAGGAAGCAATGCCTAAGTCCGATAGGCCTGTACTTTCCTAAACAAGTTAACGCAGGAGCTGCCTTCAGCTTGCAGCCTTGGAGGCACTGGCACAGAGTACAAACGAATCTACATAGAAACCAACCTAAGGACTACACGGAGTCCAGCTTCCTTTAGCATAGCTGTGACAGTAACAGACAAAGGGAGCAAATAATCCATGTGGGCTTTACTTACTTTTTTTATGCTCTCATTTCCATGGGCACTGGGTCTTGGTTTAAGTAAACGGCTCTCTTGTGACTCCATTGACATTTGCAAATGAGTTTCTAGAGTCTAATTTACCCCAAAGGAAAAGGCACTATCATCTGTGGGGTGGGGTTCATCCCTTAAACAGACGAAACCTTTAAGAGTGAGTTAAATCAGAAGGACTGAAGAGGAGGCGCTGTGTGCTGCAGAACAGATACAAGCTCAGTGCTTGCTGAAGGGAGAATGGGAAAGAGGCACCGAGCACAGGAATTCCATTCTTTAAATGATTGGCAATTGCCAGAATAAACCAGTTTCAATATAGCGTGTGTAACCTTTTGTTTTCTATTTTAATTTGTTAAAACTTTATGATTAATAACTTGCAAATAAAAATTATCCTTCAGACTGGGCAGTGGTGGCACACACCTTTAATCCCAGTACTCAGGAGGCAGAGGCAGGCGGATCTCTGTGAGTTCAAGGCCGGCCTGGTCTACAGAGCTAGTTTCACTAGTTCAGGACCAGCCAGGGCTATTACACAGGAGAAACCCTGTCTCAAAAAAATTATCATTCAGTGAAACCAATTGAAGCCAAAGAAGAGAAGTTAAAACAGTAATTCCCAATCTGTGGAATTTCTAATTGAATTTTACACTTTTACTATTTACAATTTATGCACTCATCTGCCTCAAAAAAGGAAGGAAAGAAGAAATGAAAAGAAAATAAAAATCCATGTAAGAATGAAAACTAGAAGAACAATAGGCTCCTGTTCTCTTTCATGGTACAACTGTCTGTTACCCGCTGTCGGTCCTCAGTCACCTTCTGTTGGCCTGCTTTTCTTCCCCTTTCTACATCTTATACTTAGAAACCTAAATCTCCACATGTATGTACCAGCAGCGGGGGAAGAGCATAGCTGCTACAGAGCTTGCCATGACAGCAGAAGGACCTGACCTCTACCCCTAGCACACGTGAAAATAGCCAGGCGTAGAGATGCCCACTTGTAATCCCAGCACTGAACACAGAAAAACAGGAGGAACGCTGGGGCTTGCTGGCCAGCCAGCCTAGATAATTAGTGAGAACCAAGTCCCAAAAGTACACACACACACACACACACACACACACACACACATACTTTTTTACAAAATAAGAAACACATATACACAAAAATGTGAAATATAGTCAATTTATTACGTAAATTTAACAGCGACTCACTCACAATATTACAGTATTTTCTCCCTAGTCTGTCTCTCTGTCTCTCTCCCTCTCTTTTTATTTTATTTTTTATGTGGTCTCTCCTGTAGGCCAGGCTGACCTTGATCTTATTGTGTAGTTCTGAGTTGAGGATGACCTTGAGCCCTGAAGCCTCACAGCTGGACCTCCTCATCATTAGCAGTCCAAGCACATGTCATCACATGCTACGCTCCCTATGCTTCAAAAGTTGTGCGCTGACTTTTTCAGTTCTAAAGGGACTTTTCCTGGTTGAACCTTTTGGCCTACTTAGTCTCCCTAGCTGGAAAAAAAAATGCAGCTTTGAAAATATTTCAAAAAGAACTTTATGCAAACTTTATGTAAACTTGAAAATCTTTTTTCCATTATTCTTCCTTGATATTAAATTTCTACTCATGCTTAATAGTCAGAAAAAATATGTAAAAATGACATAACAACATGTGTGAATTGGATGAAATCCAGTTGTTACATCCACGTGACATTGAATAGGAGATCACCTTACAGGGCTGGTGACATGGAGACAAAGCTGAGCTTTGTCAGCATGCAGAGAACCAGGCAGCAGACCTGGGGGGTCTGTCCTCGATGCCCTCATACAGTGTTTGCAGACACAGTCTGCTGTGGATACGCTAGACTGGTGCCTGCGACTCTGTTAGTAGAAACTGCATCTCCTTGGGCTCAGCATGAAGATTATCTCCACTGCTCTTTTATTGTGGGGCTTTTACATTTGTTCCATGAGAAAACAATCTAAATTAAAAGACCTCTGCACAGGAACGCTGCATCTGCCCATTGTATGATATGTGTCTGTCTTCAAAGTCCGTGTGGACACACGTGCCAGCCAGCTCCTGTATACCTAATTAATATTGTCCCTCGATAACCTACATGGTGGCTGACTTACAACTGTCCATAACTTGAGTTCCAGGAGCTCCAACACACTCTTCTGGCTCTATGGACACTCCATGCTCATGATACATAGACATCCACCCAGGCAGACACTTATATGCTTAAAACGAAAATAAATAAGTCTTAAGAGTATAAAGATTGAGAGTCCCTCTAGCCTCATGTACAAGACCTTATCCTGTTGTAGGGTATCTGCCGGAGAAGACTGCTCAAACATGGGTTTAAGTCAGTAGAAGTCATTATTAGCTGGCTGGTGACTATACTTCAGTGAAGACCCAAGCCTTTCTTAGGATGAACTTTTAAGTACAAAAAAAAAACACCTCACTTAGCCAGAATCCAAATTCCAGAAGCAAAAAAAAAAAAAAGCAAGCTTAGTCCATTCAGGGACTTTGCCAGAACTACGGACTTTGATGGATCTGGTCTTTGTTGTCGTTTGGGCAGGTGGTGCTGTCTATGTGCTAAGTTTTATGGCCTAAATGGTTCTTCAATGATGGAGTCAGTTGTGCTAAGGTCTGGGGGGCCTGTTATAACCTCCCAAAAATCCGCAGTGCTTTGGTTTGGGGCTCACCATACACACTTAAACAAGCTAAAGTCACTTTGAATATCCAGGATCAGTGAACAAGGCCCCTCACACATTCACAATGGTTCCAGGGTTCTTGGCCACCCCAAATATGTTCCCACCCATCTACCAGAGTCTGTAGCTGTCCCAGCATTGGTTTCAACTGCTCAGGATTCCAATATTCAGCTAGTCTATAAGGCTAATAGGTTAATCTGATGACCCACTGAACAGGATTAATTTGAAAGCCTGGTCATTGTTACCTATTGTGCCTAAGGGAAGAGGAGTCTCCTTCTGTAGAACTGAGTTAAGTGGAGGAAAATAACCATGTGGTAGAGAAGAAGACACACTTTTGAGGCTCAGTACATCCCTCAAACACGGCAAATATCCAAAGGGCGGGGCACAGACCAGCATGAAGCCCCTGCCTCATCACTGTGGCCTAAAAGAATGGAAGTTGGAGGCAAATTTTGCCCATCTCATGGATTTCCCAATAACGTTGTTCATATGGGCACCCTATACCCTCACTGATCCTTCTGTTAAGGCATATACTAGAGACAAGTCCTGCCCCCTTCTCAGTGACAGATGGCAGATATCAGCATTCCGCTTAGGGATGGAGCATGCAACGCCCTGCAAAATTGTGTGCTTGCTGAACTGGCCCAAACAGGGCACCTTACTACAAACCATTTTCAATACCATATTTTCCCCAGCACTACATGCTTATCAAGCACACCATTTCCCCCACATATGCAAACCTTTCTTGTTTAATGGTAATCGCTAATGAACACACCCTGCTATGGATGGGATTTTTATGTGAGCTGCTTGAGATATTCAATCAGAACTGTTTTTCTAAGTCAGACAATTTAGCAGGTTCTCAACTCCCAAGGAATGTCTAGGTGCTCGGATTTACTGTGATTCTATTTTTAGTGGCAATATTTAGACAGCCAAGATGTAACTCTGGCCCATCCATCGTTGGCACCGCCATTGAAGGGAAGAGCAGCCCACTGAAGCTGCAGCTCGGGTGCGATTCGTCTGCAGATGTGTTTTTAAGGAAGGAGGGATTTAAAAATAAATGCATTTGACAAGCTGCTGATCAGAAGCCTATATTTACCACAGTGGAATTAGAATGGTGTTGAGCAAAAGTTGATGTCTATCCTGGAAAATTCCTGAGCTGTGTTCGGCTTTGACCTCAGAAGTCCTTTGCATGGTTTCGGAAAGGCACTCTGCTTCCTTGGCCTGTGCTTTCTCTTATAATTCAAAGAGGCCTTTTCTTTCCATGGTCTTTTGACCTCTGGCCTCAGATATTGACAATTTATTGCCAAGTACATGTCATCAAGTATGGCTTTATCTCATGTCTCTGTAACAGGATCTACAGAGTTCAGGGTAGAGTTCAAGGGTGGCCACGTTGCAAACCACCTCTCTCCATGTCCCTTCTGCAGAGAAAAGGTGCTGGAATCGATTATCTTTATGGGCCTTTCAGGCTTCCCAGGTTCATTGATCCAAATGCCATAAACGCTCTGGGCAGGGTACCTGATCCCAGAGACTGTGTGTCTGGAGGCTCTCAGAGTCTGCGTCTGTGCCTAGAATTGTTTCACTTTCCCTGCTAGTTCTTCTCTATCTGGTCTTTTAAACAAAGAAAAGAAATCAGTGGTATAAAAAGTTATGAGATTTTGCTATTCTAACTCAAACATTCAACATAGATTGAATATGAGTTAGTCACAGAAAAGAGAAAAAATTATTTTGTTAAGGCAGTATATTGAACATAAAGGCGTTGATAACAAGATTCTACTATCCAAACCAAATCCACAAATAATTTTAGCAAAGAGCTTATTAAATTTGCTATATTAAAGTGGGAGGTTTCTAACCCAAATCAGATTTAGAAGTTCACCTATGATTCTTGAGCTGGGCATAAGTAGCAAAGCAGCTGCCTGTCTGGAGATTCTGATCTCTCAGGGCTGGTGGCAGCCTCCCGAGCTCCTCGTGATGATGCTCATGAACATGTACATGGTGAGCTTAAGGACTCTGTGGTTAAAAGGTCAACACCCCTCAAAATCCTACAGACTTAATATTGTGATGACCCTGGAGGGACAACCTTGGCCAAATGCTCCTCTGTGACCTGCTAACAGCCATTACTTCAAATGCCATTCTGCACAGAGTACGCTGTGTCGCTGAAACCACACTGTCTAGGTAACTCCACCCACAGTATTGACCCACAGCAAGAAAACATAGCATTAACCATCTAAGCTTCAATTCCTCATCTCTAAATCTGGGATTTTTTGTAACTATGATCTACTTTGGGAGATGATTGCAAGGATTAAATGGCACAATGCTACATGGTCTTTAAGGAAGATCTGGAAAATAGAAGGAAAACTAATAAATAATAGGTTTGCATTTGTTAAAAATGCATGACTTGGTAAAAATTGTTTTGTATGTGGTTTTCAGACAGGCCTGATGGTGACCGTTTGGGTGTGTAAATAATCAGAACAAGAAAATCTTTTAAAAGGAAATGTTAAGTGACTTGCAATGAGCAAAACAGGAGCAATGAGGAACTTGTACAATCTTCCTTAAATGAAGTCAAAAGGAGTAGAAACAAGATGAATGAGCAAAAATTGAAGGTACATTGGGCGCAACCAAGAGAGAGGATGATTTAGCCAGGGTGACTGCAAGAGAGGACCTGGATGCAAAATGCCTCAGTGAGTGAGCCCCCCTGAGACATAGAAGCAGGGAGACCAGTTAACTCAGTCTGAGCTCAATCCAAAGGGGACCACCCACTGCTCTGCACCAGAACAGCCTTGATGCCCAGTGAGCAGTGCGCCAAAGCAGGCTCCCCACACCAGAAGGTAAATGAATTGTAGACAAGGGAAGCAGATCACAGAGACAGGATGAAAAGGAAATCTAATAAAGAAGATGCCAAGAAATGAACCTGCCAAAATCAATGTAGAGTAGCCAGCGGTCTTTCACTCCTGAAAACATAGCTTACAGACATAAACTCAAAACCTGCTTGACCAAATACATTTGTCTCTGAAGCCAGGTTCTTGAGAACAAATATATTTTAGACTAAGTGCTAGCTCTCAATAAGAGAGACGGAAGCCATATTGTTTTAGGGTAATATCTTCCAAGTGTGGAGCTGAGGGGAAAAATGAAGAGGGGGAGGAGGAGGCAAAAGGAAGAGAAGGGGAAATTTATCAACCTGGAAGTATATATTGAATTAAATATGTTTTGACCATATGATGCAAAAGCAAAACTTAACATGAACACACAGGCACTAAAGAAGCTTATAAAACAGCTGGTCTTTAGACAGAAGAACTAGTCAGTAAAGGAAACACGATATGCAGGAAGTAACGAGGCAGAAGGCTGGGATATTATCAGGTAAACTTAAGCACACAATGATGATATTAAACAGTAAAAAAAAAGAAATGTCTTATTGGTGGGACTTAAAATTCAAGATAAAACTTAAATCCTGTAAAAAGAATAGCAAGCAAGTGTGGATGGAGAAAATGGACTTGAGCAAAGCCCCAGGCTGGTGAATATGTAGGAGGGAGACAAAGATTCAGATTCCGACTTTCGGTCAAGGCATTCAGCTGATGATTTCTAAGGCAAGCTGTAAGAATAAAGCTGGCGGCCTCTAAGCCAGCATCAAATGGAACCGGGAAAGAGAAATTGTCTGATAAAATCATGGCAAGAGGAGTGAAAAACAGAGCATGAGTGTAATGGTCTCCACCTGTGAGATCTGCACTCGGAGGGACAAGGCAAGCGAAGAGTTCAAGGTCAGACTAAGCTGCACACCAAGCTCCAGCAGCCTGTGCTCTGTAAGATCCTGTCTCGAAAAACAAACTTGAATGAAGAGGAGAGAACAAATACGAAGCATGTTACCAGCAGTTACTAAGTAAGAACTGTCAGGCTTTTCCCCAGAAAGAGGTAATAACTGTTAGAAAACTGGCTCCATAGGTAAAGCACTTTTTACACAATAAGGGGGACCTGAGTTTAAGGTTTTCATTGTGGAAGTCCTTTGCCACCTTGGTTAGATTAGATTTACTCCAATGTATTTCTTGACGTGACTGTGAATGCCATTATTTCTCTCTTTTTTTCTTTCTTTTGTTTTGTGTGTGTGTGTGTGTTTGCCCTTTGACATAGAAAAAGGTTCCTGATTTTTTGTTGAGTATATCTTACCATTTTTCTGAAAGTTGTTAGTTAGGGAATCCCTAAAAAAACCCCAAATAAAACAGGGGTTCACATTCTTCTTGGTTTGCCATTAGAACTAAATAAGAAGACATAATTGCTGAAGAACATATGTTTTAGTTGTAAGTCATGAAGAAATTAGCCTGGAAATGAGCTGGAAGCTTCCTCCCTGCTGACTAGCTTTCGTAGTGCTGGAAGGACCATTTGGGCTGCTGGGAGAGAAAAGGCATCAACAGACTTAATCAGCTATATATCCTACAAACTTTAATGCCAATCTGAAAGACAAGGTATACCCACCTGGGCAATAGCCCGACTGTTACAGGGATAACCAACCAGTCAGACTTAGAGCATACTCCACAGGAAGGAATTCATATCTGGTACTATAAACCCAGTCCTAAATCGATGGTTAAGGAGGACTTCAGATCTATGGAGGAACTAATTTTTTTTTATCTTGATAACATGTCATGGCCCCAATTTTCCTTCTAAATATTTACATTTGTACCCATAGACAAATGTTACTCTCAGCCTTAGTTACATAAGCTTCTCTATGCAGCAAACAATTGTGGAAGTCGATGCATTTCTGCTCCAAGTTCTGAAGAAAAAGTGCTGGTTGAGGGCTCAGACCTAAACTAGACATTTATCCCACCCCCTCTAAGACTTGGGAACCTAAGGTACTAGATAACAAGAAGACCATCCATGCCAGAAGTAGAGGTCAGAAGATGGTATATTCTGTGCGTGACACAAACACAGTCCCATATCAGCTGAAGTTGCTTCCCCTAGGCCTGAGCAAGACTGGGCCTGTCATTAGTCAGTCAGGAATCAGGGAAGACCTCACAGAGCCCTGTCCCTCATTGTTGAACTCTTGGCTACTGCTGGATTCTAAGGGACAATCATTGTCTTCAATTATATAGGTGTGGCCAAAAATCAGTTCCAAACTTACGCTCATACAGACAGCCCTAGTTAGGCACAATGGGTCACAAAACAAAACAAAATGACATTGACTTGTAGGGGTAATTAACAGAGAATGCGACTGAAATCATAGATTCAACCCTGTGGCTAAAAATACCCTTCCAAGATGTATATTTAGATCAGAACAAGAGAGAATAAGTGGCTTCTCAGAGCAATCCAGTCTGGGGAAAAGATGGAATTCCCCTTGACAATGATCACTCTCAGATCAGAAGACATGATCTGTACCTCCCCCCAACACACCTCTTAGGAGAAGAAGAGAAATACCTACATGATGGGCGGTTTCTCTGGACAGAGCAGTGGTGGCTCCTGGTCACATTCCTGTGCAGCTAGTGAAACAGGCTCCCTGTTCTACAGGTGATGGAGGTAGGGGGTACAAAACCCACATTGCCTACCAGAAAGGGCTCCAGCCATCTAATGAAAACTGGACTGAGTTCCAGTCCCCAGATTCATGGATAGAAGGAGAGAGCTGACTCCCACAAAAGTTCTCTGACCTGTATAAGACACACACACACACACACACACACACACACACACATTTATTACTATGCAAAGCTCAGAACAAGTTTCTGTGTGCTTCCTGAGCTCAGAACGTTGTTATATATTAATGTGTCAGCCTGCAGTTTCCATATTGCTAGGCTTTACCTTCTCACCCCAGTACCAAGCCATGCCCACTATGAACATGCAGAGAACACGTGTGTTGAAGTTCTGAGCCAAGAGTCACATCAAGGTGCTTGGTTTCCGATTAGCCACTCTTGAAGATTAAGTCACCATGGGGCTCTGCTTAGAAGGCTCAGCCACTCTTCCAAGGTTTTGAGTAACTGGGAGGTTACTCAAAAGTGATGTTGGAGCCAAACAGCTTTAAAAGGAGATTGGTGCTTATTTCATTGCATTGTAATGCATTTTCCCAATTAAGTTTGGAGATAATGGTTTAGTGTCTTTACCAGCATGCCTCTTCTGAGACTTCTGTAACTATCCAAAGCCATGGCCCTCCAAGTGCTGGGATTAAAGGTGTGTGCCACTGCCACTGGCACATTTATTGTTTTTTAAATTATCAATTCCTCAGTGAAAATTTGGACAGGAAAAAGACCCATTAGCATCAGAGTGAAATAAAGTCTTACTGCTACCTCTTTTTTTAATTGCTAGAGTAGCCAGCGTGTTCAGCAAACAGCTGAGATCAACGATGGGCGAGGGCTGGAAAGTAGCTACCTACGAAAGGGCAGAGCTCTTCTTCATTTGTAGGCATTTATTTATCCTGACAGCCCAGGACTCAGAGCTGGCCACAGAGTGATCCACCCAGGAAAAAACGACACTTGAAAGGTCAAACAAACCAGCTCACATCCACGAGTGGGAAGAGGCTGAGGATTAAGTCCTTGGCTCATCCCAAGGTTGCCGTCCAAAGGCCTCTGGGCTCTTCACCCAGAGCTGTAATGCAAATTTAATTGGTCTTAATAATAAAAACCTGGAGTCAGATATTAGGGCGTGAAAGCTGAGAGAACAAAGAAGCAGAGCAGCCAGCCGCTAGTTTCTACCTCAACGAAATCCTCAGACCGAAAGGGGTACCCTATCCTCAGACGGAATGCACTGAGCTCTGGTCTACTCAAGCCTTATAATCCTCTCTCTGCCCAGGCATATCCCTTCCTGTCCCCACCTCCCTAATGTTGGGATTAAAGGCGTGTGACACCCAAGTACTGGGATTAAAGTGTGAGCCACCAAAGTCTGTCTCTGTTTCTCTTTGAGACTGGATCAATCTAGTGTAGCCCAGCGTGGCCTTGACCTCAGCATCTTCCTCTACCTCCCAAGTGCTGGGATTAAAGGTGTATACCACCGCTGCCTGGCCTCTATGACTAACTAGTGGCTAGTTCTACACTCTGATCTTCAAGCAAGCTTTATTTGTTAGATCACAAACAAGATAACACTACACAGAGCAGTTAGAACAGCATGAAATGAAACAGTTGACTAAAGAGAGGGGAAAAAACCCTATGGTCAGGTGCAGGACTAACAGCTCCACCTGAAAGGTCTGTAATGCTCTGACAATAGTGTCAGAGTGTTCCTTAGCCATGATTTGTTCCTTAAAAAGGGGTGCTGGAAAAGGGTGCCTGCCCACGCTGTCTAGCAGATAGCCCAGGGGCTGCCCTCCACAGAAAAAGGCTACTGGTTGCCATCAATCATGTCAGCTTGCCATATAATTCAGGCAGGACATTTTTCCTGAGGCCTTTACAATTGGAATGCTGTAGGGTTTTAGGGTGGCTAACGAGTGCCATTGCTTCCACCTGCACTTTCTCTGGCGCTAGAGGAAGTGGGAGCCCGAGACCGGGGAATCTGAGGCTTCTTTAACCTGACTTAGGCACCTGGTTTCTTAAACTCTCCGTTTTGAAGGAAGTAACATCAACCTCTCAGTAAACGGAGTCTCCCTGTCAGACACTCGAGGTAAGATGTAGACCATCAGTCAGAGAGTGAAAGACATTCCGCTGCCTCCCTCGCTCTGAAGACTAAGCCCCAGTGACAGAGTCCCTGCAGGCAAGATGCCTGTCAAGTTTGCTAAAAAGAGCAGGCACGTTTCCCCGGTTTTGTAGTTTCTTTCCATCTTTTGGGTATTTTTAGGAGATCAGGAATTTATTTCCTCTTCCATGTTCCCTACATTCCTGTTCACAAGCGTAGTGTTGCCAGACATTTGATTAAGCTTCATTCTATTTGTATAAAGTATTAACAGCTGTGGAAGGAGTAACTCAATAAAATGACCATCTTCCTCTACAGCTGGGCTTCCAGTCAGAGGATAGGATACAGGATGTACAGAGGCCAGTCACTCACATGAAGGGTAGTTCATATGAATAAAACTTACTTTGAGAAATCAAAACATTCCTTTCAGCAATCATGACTGAAGGGGTCCTAGCCATCCACAGGAAACCAGTAAAACCCATGCTGCCAGGTTTTGATCTATTAGACAGAAATCTGCCTATATACCTATGTGATGTCTACCTCTCAAGTTAGATGTTTTTATATAGAGGAAAGGACATGGTTTGAAGAATAGGCTCTAGACAGAGTTTATTAAGTACTACATCTTATTAAGTGCTCTCTTATTTGGCCCCTGCTATTTTATAAAGTCATATAGTTCTTGAATTTTTGGCTTCTTATTCATTATTCATCTCAGCTGAAGCTAGAGATCTCCCACATGGTGTTATTGGTGAAATACAGCACGCTCAGCCTGTGGGCCAGCATTTTATTTCTAGGCACAGAGGAAGCTAGAGACAGAGCATGTGTGTCATGTTTTGTGGCATCATGGGGAGCCACACTGAAGCAGCCAGGACAGTACAGGTAGCAGCAAAGGCCACGTGAGTGCTGGTGGCTCTCTGTCCGCTGGAAACAGGGCTTCTCCTTGGACTCTTCCAGTAGATCACGTGATAATTCTTTATTACATAAACAATGTAGCTTCCACCCCAGCTGATGTTAAATAGTAAATTCTCATCTTTTTAAAGCATGAAATTGGTCCAAAGTTGACCAACATATGAATTGATATATCTTTATGAGAAAAGACTGTGTAGAGCTTCAGTTGAGGACAGTGGAAGCCTGTGGTTTTCTGCACAAAGCCCAAACATCTCTCCTCCCAACTCAGTCAGCAGGAACAGTTGTTCCCAACTGAAATTAGACTTGGAATCAGTGACATGGGCTGTCACAGTTAGGAAATGATTAAAAAAAATCACTGCTTTATTGACTGTCGGTAACAAACCCATTAGAAAACAAAATAAGACTTCTGGTTTTTCCAGAGGTGAAGCCGTGCCAGCCCAAGACCATCGGTGCGTTATGGCAGGTGCAGGGGAACAATGACGGAGTAAACAGAGTGCTTTAGCAACTGTCCTGTTGCTGTGGCAAAATACCCAGACCAGATGAAAAGCACAGAAGAAAGGGTTTATTTGAATTCACAGTTCCAGAGGACTGTGCCCATTCATCACGGCAGGAGAAGTATGTCACAGAGGCAGGAGCTGGAAGCTGGCTTACCACATCTTCATCCACTTGAAGGAAGCAGAGAGAACTGCGTGCCTGCTTATAGCAGGCCCTCAAATTCTCTCCAGTGAGATACTTCTTCCAGCATGGCTGCACCTCCTAAAGGTTCCATTATCTCCCCCAAGCAGCAGCACCAACCTGGACTAGATGTTTAAATATGTGTGCCTTTAGGGGTGTTTCCCATTCAAACTACCATCCAGGGCTGCACCAGAAGAGAGGGATCCACACAGTCCTGACCTGCAGAAGGGATGCTTGGGGACCTGGCAGGTAGCTAATGTCAAGGCGACCTGAGAGTGATAGAGCTCAAAAATGTCACCACCAGGCAGCTGTGGGAAGAAGCCTATGGGCCGGAGCTGCTTGAGAAAACTGTCCCAAATATATCACTAAAGCTATGCAGACAACCCCAGTAGCTGTGAGCCATAAGGGAGAAAGATTGATCAGTTTAAATAATATCAGCAAAAATCATCAGAAAAATCAACCAGAGTTCAGAGTTGCCATTTACAAAGAGAATTACTTAAGCATGCAGAGCATCAGGAATGTGGAACAAAAACCAAGGAGAAAAAGAAACGTAGCCAAAGCGATGACTCTGAGGAGACCCTGATGGTAACTCAACAAAGAACTGAAGTGGGAGTGATGGGACCCAGCCAACAGGGACTCTACAATGAGACTGAACCAAACATTTAAAAATAAAAGAGAATCAAATGATAATTACTGAACTGAAAAATAAATAACAATGTGATAACTTTGTTTATGTTCATCAGCAGTCTTGATATAAAATCCAAAGTCGTGAATGGAAAGACAGATGAATAGATAATATCTCCTTTGAAAACATACACACAACAACCTAATAAATAAAAACAACCCCAAAGTGTGAGGAAATATTACATAACAACATACAGGAAATAGAAGTTGCAAAAAGAAAGTAGAAAGAGGTGTGGAGAAGAAAGAGCCTGTCTGTGAATGAATAACACTCAGAATCCTCCCAAAGCTAAAAGGAAACTAGCTATAAGTCTTAGGTGCTCTACAACCTCCCAACACACACACACACACACACACACACACACACACACACACACACTCTTGCAACCTACTCGAGTTGCAGAGAGAGAGAGAGAGAGAGAGAGAGAGAGAGAGAGAAGAGGAAGCTTCTTAGGAAGAAGGTAGTCAGGGGGAGTGGAAGAGGTATAAGGGGAGAATGATGGATGACTGGGAGAAAAATACAGATACATACGTGTGTGAAGGACATGGGAAATTTTTTAATATTTTCACTGGGCTAGAGAGATACTCAGTGGATAAAGTACATACCACTCAAGGGTGAGGACTGGTGTTTAGACCCCAGCACTCACATAAAAGTCAGGCATGAATAACAAACAGTTCCTCATTCCCTGCTTCCTAAGACAGAGACAGAGGATTCCCAGTCAAGACAGCTGGCTATGCTAACCAGATTGTAAACTCTGTGTTCAGGGAGAGAACCTGCTTGGGTAAAGAAAATGCAGCGCAACTGAGGGAGACATCTAACGGCAGAATCTCACCCAAATATGCTTGTGCATGCACACACACACGCACACACACATGTGCGCGCACACACACGCACACACATGCATACATGCATGGAACAGGCTCCACCACAGTCATGAACTGTAAAGCATCATTGCTCATGGAACTGTTGATCTGCATCTTTTCATTAATCCTAGGAAACCTGTCAGCACTTCTGACAAAATGATCCTAAAAGTTTATACGGACAGCATAAAGTTTAGAATAACCAAACATTGAGTAATAAACACATATTTAGTGAACGTACCTTGACTAATTTCAAAACTAACTATAAGGCTAAAATAAGCTAGGAAAATATAATTATACCGTAACAATCACAGGGGGTCAGGACAGCTTCAGAGTCTAGAAATAAACACTCACCTTTATGACCAATTTATTTTTGACAAGGACCAAGGCAAACCAGGGAAGGAAACGCCATTTTAATGACCGCTAGGAGAATAAAAGAGTCATCAGAAAAACAACCAAAACTATACCTTTGGCTCATGTCAGACATGAAAATAATCTCAATAGAACATAAACCTGAATATGAGATCTGAAACTAGAAAACTTCAGATAACAGAGAGGGGGGAACTTTGTTATTTAGGCAAATTTTTATTGAATGTGCCACTAGAAGCCTAATCGACAAAGCATAACTGAAAATTAAATTTCATAAAAATGATAAATTTCTCATTTCCAGAAGATAGCTGTATGGAAATGAGATTAGAAGCTGGAGGCTGGGATAGAGTACTTTGAAACTGCACTGTA
This sequence comes from Ellobius talpinus, assembly GCA_001685095.1. Classification (NCBI taxonomy): domain Eukaryota; kingdom Metazoa; phylum Chordata; class Mammalia; order Rodentia; family Cricetidae; genus Ellobius; species Ellobius talpinus. Next base: position 4,215 of record LOJH01005955.1, on the reverse strand, counting down.
AAATAAAACTTGTACTAAGAGCTAAATCACTCTTCCAGCCCAGTAGCAGGCAAGCAACTCAGCGAGAGGCGGGCAGATGACTGATCTCTGCACCGCAGCGACATCTAGTGGCGAGATAACATTCACCATCTCAGTAATTGGGGGGAAAAAGAAATTAAATCCAAATATCCAGCAGAATGGCTTCACTCTGAGAGACCGGTGGTGTCAGGTGTTGGTATGAATGCAGTCATCAAAGACTTTATATCCCTTGTCAGTGCCGCCAGAATATAGCCAGTTCACTTGGGAAGCGAGGTGGTGGTTTCTTGAAAATGAAGTGTGTAGTTAACGCATGACCAGCAACTCCATTCCCAGACATCTTCCCAAAATGTGCTCACGCAAGACTTTTTATGCTTGACATGTTTTTCTGAGCTTTTTGTTTCTACAAGTCAAGTGAGGTTGCCAGTTTCCATCTCAGAAGGCCATGGTCAGGATGATGGGTGGAAAGGAACGGGCATAGATGTTTGAGATGCAGTATCCTCCGGGCATCTGTTACATAAGCCAATTCTTAGCCTGAAGTACCCAGCCAGAGAGAAGTGAAATACATCACATCACTCAGTAAATATTCCAGACCCAGACGTCACCTCTAATTGTGTCTCTCTAATTCTTGGCTTTGGGTTATCAAATTATAGCTCGGGGTATTTGAAAACAGAGGGATAAACCAGTGTTTACTAAAGTGTTTTTGCTTTGATCTGTAGTCCTCTCCTCATTTCTGGATAACTATTTCTTGTTGCATTTTCATCTTAATCTGTGATCTAAGACATGTTACAAAAACAAACAGACAAAAACCTTTGGATGAGCCAGACAGGTATGTCTTTCAGAGAACATCACTCCCCTCCGAGGATGCTCAAAATAATGATGAAGTGTTTTCCCAAAAGCAACATTAACCACTTTATGAATTCTCCATTAAAGTCAGTGTCAGATTCCTCCTTCATTCACGGGTGATTAAATCACAACGAAAGGGTTTAAGGTCCTTATCTGCCCCACCTATGAAACAGGAGATCACACCAGTCACCTCTTATCCTAACCCTACTTGGCCTTGGCTCATGGTTTTCTGCCATTTTTCCTTATTTGATTTCACTGAGGATTCCACAAGGCTCTTCCCTCTGGCCCTTTGGTATCCACAGTTCCGGCATTTATACCACAGTCCTCCTTGGCGTGCGGACATGAGTAACTCCTTTTCCTCACCCTATTTTTTGCCCACTACAATAACTTCTGTCTCCTTAACATCCTTGCAGTTCTTCCATGACGTGAATGGTGTTGAGATTTCTGTATCTCTTTTGCCTCTCCTAATAGGATTACTCCAAAACACTATGACCACCTTAGCATTCCTGCTGCTCCGTTTCCCGCTGAATAAGAACAACTGCAGCTCCCAGCAATAAAGCTCTTCCACAGTAGGAGTAATCCTTGCTTTCTAAATTCTGATGTCTTCTCTCGGGAGGGTACCTACACTCTAGCCTCCTAAATACCTGCTGTTGCCTCAACACACTATGTTTGCCAGTTATTTGACTTTTAGCTTGGTTTTCAAAGTCTCATTTTCAGTGTTTCACATTTCTGTAAATATCTGAGAATATTTGGCTTAAAACTAAGTGATCATTTGAAAACCCTTACTTTAAAAATAAATCTCAATAATTAATATGGGGTAAAACAATGTAGCCCATGCCTTGACATTCATGAGATTGGGTCCAGAATCCTCTGAAGCTTAAAACAAAACAAAGACAAAACAAAGGAAAACCCTAACGCTGCTTAAGTTCATACTTACAGTAATATATTTGCATAGAACCTATGTTCTTTATCCCATAACTAACTCATCTTGATCTACTTCTAATGCGTAGTTCAGTGAAAACGCTGAAGATTTTACGCTGAACTGGTTAGAGAATCATGACAATAAAAAGTCTGTGCTCAGTACAGATGCAAATTTCCCCCAAATATTTTCTATTTGCAATTGGTCAACCATAAACACAGAATCAGAGGAAATGGAGGGATGATCTTAAAAACATCTCTGCACACCCCTCCACAGAAACTTCTCTTTGAAACTGACAAGACACTTACAGGAGACTGCAACCATTCAAAATGCAGACTCGTGGAGCCCAGGGTTTGTAAGGAAGAAAGGGAAGGAAGAAATAATAATAATATAATAATAATAGTATAATCTCATAACATTTTAAAAATTAAAAAATCTATGCAAAGTTTGTGAAAGGTAAATAAACTTTTGAGACCCTAATTGCTCTCTGTGAGGGTAGAAGAGTGGACTTGCTGACGTGAGGTCACAGTGGGCAGGCTGACATGAGGTCACAGTGGGCAGGCTGACGTGAGGTCACAGTGGGCAGGCTGACGTGAGGTCACAGTGGGCAGGCTGACTTGAGGTCACAGTGGGCTGGCGGACATGAGGTCACAGTGGGCAGGCGGAAGTGAGGTTACACTGGGCAGGCTGACGTGAGGTCACAGTGGGCTGGCTGACGTGAGGTCACAGTGGGCTGGCAGACGTGAGGTCGCAGTGGGAGGCTGATTTGAGGTCACAGTGGGGAGGCTCACTGAAGGTCACTTAGCTAATTAGAACAATATTGAAGCAGAGGTATGAATGCTTTTCCTCTGGTCAGGGAACAATAAAATCCACCTTCTGAGCATTCGGCAACTATGGCAACTATGAAGTAATGGGTCCTGACAACAAAACTGAAGGAGGGTCCTCTTCTGCATCAATACGTTCTAGCGAAAGATCAGTGTGGATAACGGTGACAGTGTATGTGACAGCAACAGTGCAGTGACTGTACCCGATGTACAGGAAAATCAGACAGCATTTAATGACCGATCCTTTGGGTGGACCATCAAGGGACCAATACTGCCAGAAGCAGGAAAGTGTGCACGAGACTGAAGTCTCTGTGGGACATGCTAACGTTTCAGAGAATTAAGAAGTTACTGTAAAGGACAAAACAGAAATTTTTTGGTTAGAAATCAAGACTGTCACCTATTAATAAGGGATTTGAAAATCTTACAAAGATATTTAGTAATTATTGTTGTGGTTAATGGTTGTAACTATAAATAGAGTTTAAAGAGTTTTGTCAATCACTTTCTGTGATCTCTATGAAAAATGCTTTACGTTGGCAGAGAAGGAGGCTGAGAAGGAAGTGAAAGCAATATTCCCGTTAAGTACTTTATCTCCACGTATGCACCCAGAGCTGAACCTGACTCTGTAATCCATCTTCAGCCTGGGAGAACGAGAGATTATTAAATGGAGGGGAAATCTGGATGAATTCTTTTCCTGAACAGCCTGACAATGGGACAGAGTCATACAGTCCTCTATACAGTACTGTATCCACCAGCCACAGTGAAAATCACTGAGATTCTGGCTGCCTTTATCACCTTCAAATGTCTCAGTAGCCACATGTCTACTCAGTCTAGTGGCTGAGGACCAGTGTGGTACAGGAGGAACAAGTTCATCGTCACAAGAAGTTTTGGGCCTCAAGCTTCAACGTTACTTTAATACTTGTTAGAAATGCATGTTCTCAGGCTGGAGAGATGGCTCAGAGGTTAAGAGCCCTGGCTGTTCTTCTAGAGGTCCTGAGTTCAATTCCCAACAACCACATGGTGGCTCACAACCATCCATAATGAGATCTGGTGCCCTCTCTGACCTGCAAGCAAACATCCAGACAGAATGCTGTATACATAAATAAATAAATCTAAAAAAAAGAAAGAAATGCATGTTCTCGGTGACCCCCCCAACATGACAGATGGGGCCCCTGGGGCTAAGGCCTGCTCATCTGTGCTGTAGGGTGCTCCACGGAAGATGCTGGCAGTCGCAGGGCCATGGACTTAGAGAAAGACTTACAAAACAAAGGAAGAAACGTAGGTAAGTTTTAGGCCACACAAGTGGTGTGGAGAGAAAAATTTATCTAGAATACTCCCAGAAAGGCTGTTGAACAGAAAAGAAGAAACGTGAGAGGGGACAAGTTTGAGTTTGAATTCCCAGGAGATATTTATTATCATGATCCAGTTAGGACTGTCACCCCGAGAGCTAAGGAAAATTCTGAGGTAGAGTTGACTCTTTAGTGTTTCCAGATGGCCATAGCCAGGAATGGATGGTCTAGGGAGCCCTCAATCCTTTTGACTACTCAGATAAAACCATGTGTTTTATGATTTTTTAAAAAATGTCTGAGCCGCCGCGGGGCGGTGGGCAGGCGG
>LOJH01005954.1:15295-27598 GCA_001685095.1 Ellobius talpinus | reverse complement strand
ACACACACACACACACACACACACACCACCACCAACAACAACAACAACAACAAATAACAACAACCGCTTTTTGAGAGAGAGCAAGGGGCTACATGGGAGGAGTTGGAGGGTGGAAATAGAAAGGGAATGGTGCAATTATAATTTCAAGTAAATTTTAAAAATAAAAATTAGAAATATGAACCAGAAAAAATAAAAGTAATTATATGGAGGTCCTATTTTTTCTCTTAATTATTATACATTAAATAAATACAGATGGTAGAAAAAATAGATGAAAGTCGAAGGTCAGGCTAATAGGAAATTAAAATTGGCGAGTAATCATTCTTATGGATATGGATGAGGCTGTAGGTGGAGTTATCACTTCCTTTCTCTCATCTCAACTTCTAATGTGAAGTGCTAATTGCTTTAAAAGTAACAATTCTGAATACGCGGATAGGTATTTTTCCCAGGGACTATAAGTAGCAACTTTCGACACCTGGTGAATCATGTTATTTCTCATCTCACTTAACAAATCCTTATAAGCAGTAAAAACTCTCCTGCGGAGGACTCATTTCTCTCAGTACAAAATGCTAAAGGCAGAAACCTGACCAGAAAAATGGAGGAGAAAGATCAGGAAACAGAAATTGTATAGCTACCATCACAAACAATACTCTGTTCTCTGAACAAGGATGGCAGGCTCTTCACTACAAAGCATGACCTTCCTTCTGTCGAAACGTGAACTACCAGAAACTTAAAAATCTAAACTTAAAAGAGACAGATTTTTAGTCTTCTAAATTAACTAATTGTCCAAAATATTTCTAGAAACACAAAGAAAATGTTACGTTGGGTGACAAATTTCTGTAAATGGACACTGGGCTTTTGTTTTCTGACCACCTAGACCCAAGCTATGTTCATTACAACACTGTTTGGCCTATTAGCTCAGGTTCCTTATTAACTATCACATCTTAAGTTAACTCATTTGTATTATTTTATATTTTACCACGAGGCTTGTGGTTTGTTACTGCCTGCTCCTGGGGCAGATATACGGCATCTCTCTGACTTCACCTTCTTTCCTCCTCCATCTCTGCTTTGATTTCTTGCCTTTCTGTATTCTGCCCTGCCATAGGCCAAAGCAGCTTCTTTATTTACCAGCGGGGGGAAAACATATTCGCAGTATATAGAGGACTATCCCACATAAAATTTGTTTAAAAGAACTTAAGCAAACACTATATTTTTTTGTAGAATGTGCAGAACCAGCTGCCATCAATGAGATTATACTTCTATCCCTGAGAGAAAACCTCATGGTCCAGGAAATGACTTCTGAGATTCTCCCTGTGTGTGGTAACATGTCTAGTCAGTTTGTCTTTTAAATGCCTTGTTTTCATATAGACCAACAGGGAACATGCACTTTGGTTGATTTTTATTTGTTTTCTGTTCCCAAATGGACTTGGGATAGTCTTTAAAAAACATATAAAATTGAACAAGAGCTTTTTAGTTAAGGGTATGAACAAAAGAAGAAAGGAACATATGGATTAGGGGCATAATAAGTACTACAAATAGGCCCCAAAAGACTCATTATAATACCTGGACCCTTGTTTTTGAGAAGCCAAAGATCATTCACCAAGCTTCTAACAGTGACTTAGAAAGGGAAGAGCTACATCAAGCTCTGCTGCACCCTTCAAAGGGAAAACATTTTCGTGAACCTTGGGGATGACCTACACTTTATTTGTAATACTGGTAAAGGTAAAGAAGTAGATATAACCCTGGGTACTTATCCATTCATTACATTATGCAATCCTCACAAAACCTACTCAAGTTAATAACATGATTATTTCCTTTTATTAAGAAACCAAGGAACAAAGAGACATGTAACTTGTTTCTGGTGAGGAACAAAGTTGAGATGTTTTTAAATGTATACTTAAATAAACAAGTATGAGGATATATAAATCTATTATATATTCATCTACTTCAGATTAATATATTTTATTAAGGATACAAAGTGGCAAAACAAGCCAAGCTGATACTCTAATGTTATACAATGAGTTGTGCTGTTTGAAATTAAGTCCCACATGCAACATCAATATGGAATTTATTGCTAGGATGAAAGGTCATTCAAGTTTGGGAGTATACAACTTGAGATGACTCAATTTTCCTTCCACTTCCCTCTAATTAGACTGCTGGGACATCCAAGTCACACACCCTAGTGAGAGGTCATTCTGCCTTCCTTGGTGAGAGGTCCTCAGTGTGTCAAGCCCATCAGTGTTCTTTTCTTATTGTCTGGCAGCAACTCAAGAAGTCCCTCTTGGCATTGACTATTGGAAGCAGGCACATAGTTCAGGCTGTGGGCTTTGGACCAGCAGTTTTAATTATAAGATGCCAATGATCCAAAGTATGCTTCTATTAATTTGTTTATAGAATGTCATTTAAAAACAAACACAGTCCGGGTGGTGGTGGTGCATGCCTTTAATCCCAGTGCTCAGGAGGCAGATGCAGGCTGATCTGTGAGTTTGAGGCCAGCCTGGTCTACAGAGAGACTTCTAGGACAGCCAGAGTTATATAGAGAAACCCTGTCTCAGAAAAAAGTTTGCTTTTGTGCATAACTCTCAAATTTACCTTTTGTAGACAGCCCTTATCTCTTTTCTGACCACTTTACAATATTATTAATTTGAAATGTAAACTACTCAAACTATCACTAATCTTCATATTATAATACATTTGGTATATAATGTATATAACATATATGATTATAAATCTAACAAACAATATAATAACTTCTGATGGGTGGAGGACAACATAAAGATCACAGCATGGAATTAAACCAATAGACTTGCAACTCTTCTGTGGGAATAAACAGGGATCTCTGAGAACATAATAGCAATGTCACACCAATGGACCGTTAAGTAAAAATGATCTTGATGATCTGGTTTTATTCACAAATTTCTGTCACTGTTTTACTTATTAACCTTTGATTGCTTGTTTTTGTGGTCGGGGAATCAAATCCAGAGCCTTGCTTTGGTACGCTAAAAAAGAAAATACTCTACCACTGAGCTCCACTGAGCCCCTAATGTAAAGAGTACTTCTAAAGAAAAGGAAGAGAAGATTTCAGGAAAGGAGATTGTGGAAATGAATTGTAAGATAGCAATCACCCAGTTCAGAAATTATATATTGGCTACAAGGCCCTTCAATCAAGCCTAAGAATTTTGACCTAGTTAGGCTTCTGTTGCCATAAAAACACTGACAAAGGTCAGCTTGTGTCAAATTAGCAAAAAACTAACCAGCATAAACTTGAACCCCAATAAGGCATATTGCACACCCCTTTATAGATGGACTGAGACAATTTTCTTAGTATTCTAATAATGTACTTTTATACAATGTCCTTGAACTTTGAAAGATCTTATGAATTCATTGTTTCCATTTGTTTCCTTACTAATATCAATTATGTTATCAAGCTGACTTAGGCAATAATTAAAAATACATTATCTCATAGAACAAAAGTTACTACATAGTATGGCTGCAACTTTGGTTGATTTAGCAGCTTACAAAAGACCATAGATTTATATCTCACAGACATGTTTCTTCCATCAGGATACCTGGCAGCCAGGAACATAGCTGCTAGTTGCAATAAGACACATGACTCCTTGCTTAGGTCTAGCAGACAGCAAATTATTTACTCCTACATTTATTTTAGAAAAACTGTATTTCCATTGGAGCAGCAAAACAGAAGTCACATTGCTGAAGACATGACAAGAACTATTATTTTTGACAGGCTTGAAACCAAGGAACAAAACACACACCAAACAAAGACAAGAACAGATATTATCATCTAGCATAACAATTATCCCGAACCCAGATGACTAAACACTAGGCATAAAAGGACAATCATTAAATACGGACCAATATGGCTCTACTAGTGCCAGCAACCCTATTGTAAAATGTAGGAGGTATGGCTTTGTTGGAGTATATATGTCCTTGTTGGAGGAAGTGTGTTATATCTTCCAAGTGTGATAAGGCCCAGGCCACCCTTTACAAAATCTTCAGACTGAAAGGGGTACTCCTGTCCCAATAAATCTTTAGACTGAATCAGAAAAACATTTAATTCAGAGGGATTTTTTACAGTTTCAGAGGTCCATTATCATCATGGTGAGGACCATGGTGGTATGCAGGCAGACATGGTGCTGGAGTAGTAACTAAGAGCCCTATATCTTATAGGCAACAAGAAGCCCACTGAGTGGGTGGTATCCCATACACAGAAAACCTCAAAGCCCACCTCCACAGTAACACACTTCCTCCAACAAGGACATATCCACTCCAACAAAGCCACACCTTCTAATAGTGCCACTCCTTATGAGATTATGGGGGCCAATTACATTCAAACTACCACATTTTACTCCTTGATCCCCATTAGCTTGTAACAATATCACAATGCAAAATGCATTTAGTCCAACTTCAAAATCCCCATAGTCTATCACAGTCTCAACCATATTTAAAAGTCCAAGTTCAAAGTTTCTTCAGAGATTCATGTAATCTCTTAACTGTAATCAACTATAAAATAAAAATGAAAAAGCAGATCTCATAATTCCAATATATAGTCACACAATATATACATTACCATTCCAAAATATAGAGAAGGGAACATAATCAGAAAAGGCTGGATCAAAGCAAGAGTAAAATCCAGCTGTGTAAACTCCAAACTCTGTGTCTCCATGTCTGATATCAAAATGTTCTTCAGAGCTTCAGCTCTATTCAGCTTTGCTGGTTCCACTCCCTGATAGTAGCTCTCTTCAGCAGGTATCCCATGACTCTGGCATCTCTAACATCTTAGGTTCCTCAAGGCAATCCAGGCTTCAACTTCACAGCTTCATGCAATGTCCTTTCTATTAGACCTTCATTCAGAAACACCCTTGACACATGCCTGCTTTCTTTAGGCACAGAGCAAATTCCATAACCCATTTCTTCTATCATTAGCTCTAAAACTGGAACTATGTGGCCAAACTGCCACGTTCTGCTTCTTGCTTGGGTTAGAGCACGGTCCCCTTGATCAATTACATGTTCACTGGCTTTCTGTCCTTCACTATGAAATTATGGGGGCCAATTACATTCAAACTACCACAGGGATGTATCTGGATGGGAAGGGGAGGTTGGGGAAACTTTGGGTAGGAGAGGAAATTGTCATCAGGATATATTATATGAAAAATATCTTTTCAATAAAAGAAAAAAGAAACTTTCATTGGTGGAAGCACTTTGCTTAACATTTTATATTAAGTTCATGGGATAAGACACAGATCTGTATCATCTGCTTTTGGAGGGCAGGTGTTGTGGTTTGGTCCAGGGTCTGGATCACACATGAAACATATGTTCTGCCTCTGAGCTACAACCCTCCACACACCTGTGCTTTTCTGGATATGTATTTGTCCTTTTACAGTTTGGTGATACCAGTTGGACAGTGTAGCTAAGAAACGCAGGTGGAAATGAATGCAAAAACGCCAGAACAATACTACTTATTTTACAAATAGATTAAGTTACAGCCATATAGGTATTTCAGCTGAATTCCTTTGAGCTTCATATCCACGTCACACTGGTTGTTTACTGTGTGTTCAATTTTAAGCAAAAGCTGCTCTGTCCTAAGATATTCTATAATCCGGCTGTTTTATAAATTTTGACTGGCAATCCCCAGTAGAGCCCTCTACTCCCTGAGATGAAGTTTAATAATAATGAAAGATGTCCCCCAGAAGGAACAAAGGAACTAATGCATACTTGCCAGGACATCAATCTCTCACCTCCCTCCCCTTAGCTGCTGATGTTCCCCTGAGCTCCTTTACTTAGATTATTTCGTCAGGTTTTTGTAGCACATTTATTCTGCTCCAATCGAGTCCACGATCACACAATTCCCACATGATTTCAGGAAGTTTTAGTCTGAAAAGAAATGTCAGTGTTAGGAGTACAAGTACTGGAAGGACCTCACTGGGGAAGAGCTGGAGGACACAGACAAAAAGAGACATGAGAGTAGTGGTTTCAGTCTCTGCTTTGAAGTGTGAGGGTGAGCAGGGTAGACAACACACAAAAAAAATATCATTTTAGAGCATTCGGCCCCTGTTCACTTAAAATGAATCCTAAAGCATAATTCTCTTAGCTTCTTCAGCCCTCTGTTCCTCTCAGATGTAAGATAGGAAAATATTGTTTAGATATTGTCTACAAGGTCTACAGGGGTGCTTAAGTATATAGAATGAGCTCAGAGGTCACTGTATTATGTATGTATGGATGTATATAGAATGAGCTCAGAGGTCACTGTAGTATGTATGGATGGATGTATATAGAATGAGCTCAGAGGTCACTGTAGTATGTATGGATGGATGTATATAGAATGAGCTCAGAGGTCACTGTATTATGCATGGATGGATGGATGGATGTCCATGTGTGGAAGCTATATGCACCTGTCCATGTGTGTGCAAGGGGTACAGTTGATGTATGCACATGTATATGAAAGCCACACATTGTTCTTCAGATGACATCTACCTAGGGTCTCTCATTGGCTTGAAACTTAACAGTAGGCTAAGCTGGTTGGCCTGGAATTCCCAGGAATCCACTTGTTCCTGCTTTCTCGGACCTCAGGCTGCAAGTACACACCTCCACAGCTGGCAGTGTTGTAAACAAGAGGCTCTGATGGTCTATAACAGTGTTAAAAACTCGGGTCTCGGACTTGCATGGTTGACTAAGCCATCTCCCAGCCATCACTGTTGTTTGCATACAGCTCTGTCATACTGAAAAGCCCCAAGGGCTTGCCCCGACACAGCTACAAAGGGAACAGGTAAAGGCAGCTTTTTGCCTTTTGTAAATGAAGGCACAACAAATTAAACTAGATGTTAAGCCAATCAAGTGTAAATCAAGTGAATTTTTAATAAAAGCTAGAAGTGTTATCAAACATTAAACTAATTTTCTGAAGACTGTCACTTGTCCTTAAATATTTTACTCAAGGGCTTCCCTTCCTTTCTTCCCCAGGATCATTATTCTTCCTTTTGGTTCTGTGGGTAAGAAAATAGAATAGAGTAGCTGTGAGAACCCAAGTCCTGGAATGGCTCTGTCAGGAGACTGGATCCAAGCACAAATGCCCACTTCCCTGTGATGCTGTCTTTTATGGTAAATGTATATGCTAGTGCCTGTCCCTCTTCAAATTGCTAGGACCACTGCTGAGATAAGTACTTGATGTGTATAGATCCAATAAATATGACCTGTTAATATTAGCCATATTTCTATGTGTATGTTTTCTGCAGGTGAACTTGTGGGAATATGCATGCAGGTGTATGGGGTGCATGCAGGTGTGCAGGGGTACATACAGGTGTGGGGAGGGGCATGCAGGTGTGTGGGGAGGTGCATGCAGGTATGTGTGGGTGTAAGCAAGTGTGCAGGGGTTCATAAAGGTTGTGTGGGGTGCATGCATGTGTGCAGGGGTACATACAGATGTGTGTGAGTGCATTCAGGTGTGTTGAGGTGCATGCAGGTGTGAGGGGTGCATGCATATGTGCCATGAGTACATACAGATTGTGAGGGGGTGCATGCAGGTGTGGGGGTACATGCAGGTGTGTGGGGGTGCATGTAGGTGTGAGGGGTGCATTCAAGTGTGCAGGGGTACATATAAATTGTGAGGGGATGTATGCAGGTGTGTGGGGAGTGCATGCAGGTGTGTGGGGAGTGCATGCCAAAGTGTGGAGTGCATGCAGGTGTATGGGGTGCATGCAGGTGTGTGGGGTGCATGCAGGTGTTGTGGTGCATGCAGGGGTGCACACAGATTGTGAGGGAGTGCATGCAGGTGGGGGGTACATACAAGTGTGTGGGGGTGCATGCAGGTGTGTGGGGTTCATGTAGGTGTGTGGAGGTGCATGCAGGTGTGTGGGGAGTGCATGCATGTGTGCAGGGTGCATGCAGGTGTGTGGGGTGCATGTAGGTGTGTGTGTGGTGCATGCAAGTGTGTGGGGAGTGCATTCAGGTGTATGGGGTGCATATATATGTGTACTCATGCATATGAAGGCCAGAGAACACCCTTGGGTGTTATTTTTCAGGTGCGACCATTTTTTTTGAGACAGAGCCTCTCCTTGGCCTGAGACTCAGCAAGCAGGCTAGACTGGCTGGCCATTAGACCAGGGATGCACCTATCTTTGACTCCCCAGCCCTGGGATTACAATTGTATCACCATTTTTTGTTTGCTTCAATATGAGCTCTGGGAAGATCAAACCCAGAACCTAGGCAAGTACTTTACCAGCTGACCTCTCTCCCAGTTCATCCACATTTCCTTTTAATTGGGTAATTGTCTTTTCTTAGGTGATACACAGCATTTGTAGTGGAAGAAGAAACACGTTGCGGCTCCTATCCGGAGTTACTGGATGGCTTCAGTCTATCAGAGAGTCAATGTCGGAAACCACAGCCCTGCTGTTTCCCAAGAAGGGCAGAGGCTCAGCAGCAGTTGAAAAGTATCTGTGTGAGAAACAGATTAAAGTTTCTGCTTTCAAGTTTTGAAATTCGGGAAGAACTGCTTCTGTGTAAGGATTACAGATGTTGAGTTGGCCCTTGCCTTCAGGGGATTGAGGGAATGGAGCATAAGACTTCGGGGCTGACTGAAACATTAAAGGGCTGTATATCTCTTTTCTGCCACAACACCCAAGCAGGAAGATCATCTCTCATTTTAAAAAGCTTTCATGTCTCAGGGGCCCCTGACCCACAGCTTCATTTTATATGGGTTGCAAACTGTTATTTATTTGGGGGATCAGTCTAAATTTATCTTTCTAATGTTTTTCTTTGGACTTATTTTTCAGATACTGCTCTTTTAAGAAAATGCACTTTGGGTTCCGAACTCAGTCAAAACGCATTAAGGACAAAAGTATCACCAGTGAGTTTTTATAAACTGATAGATAATAGATCAACCTAAATGTATTTTTAAAAGTCTGATCTTGGAACTGTTCTTACAGGTTAAGAGTACTGTGGCACAACATATACTTCAGTCATTTTGTTTTGTTTTGGAGGCAGGGTCTCGCTCTGTAGCGTTGATTGGCCTTGAACTCATACAGGGATCCTCCTGCCTCTACCCCCCAAGTTCTGGAGTCAAAACCACGTGTCACCACACCTGGCAATCATTCATTTTTGTGGACACATTGAAGAAATGACAGCACGTGGGATATTCTTATGTCTGAAGTTCTCTCGGCCATCATTTCCTTGTGGAAACTCATGGGCTCAATAAATGGTGTAAGAAACTGAAGTTCCAAGAAGGATCTCAAGTTTTGAATGATTATGTAGCCAGCCTGGGCGTAGATCTCTGGTGTCTGGACCAGCTAGTATCCTGTGTGTCTTTCTCAGTATGAAGCAGGGATTTTCTAGCACCTCCATGCTGCCCAGTTCCATTCAGGAATGTGGAGAGGATCCATGAATATTTATTTTTCTCTGTATTTGTAGAATACTCTTCCTTTATCTGAAGTTATGTGTTCTGAGATACGCAGTGGGTGCCTAAAACCACTGATAGCACCAAAACTGGTGTTCACTGACTCAACAGTTGATCTCATAGCAGCCTGACACATAAACCTGCCAGAGAAGCAACAAACACCGGAGAGGAAAACCTCAGGTCAGGTGGGTGGGTCAGCATGGGATTTTATATTGCTCTTCAGAATGCTGTTCGATTCAGAACATACATTGTTTGTTTCTGGAATTTTCCGTGGGATGTTTTTGGAGCATGCTTTACCATAGGGGAACTGAAGCCACAGAGAAGCACTGATTACCATGAATACAATTTTCAATAATCCTAAAACAGCAGCTTGTGAACTCTGCCTTGAAAGCCACCCCTTAAAAGCTCAAAGTGAGTCAACACGTCAATGTTAGAGACCAATTAATCTCCATGATAACTTTTGCTTTTAGACCAGTGTATTAATATGCATTGTACACATACAAGTATTTAACTAAAGATGTTTTTAAAAATATGTTCCTATGAGATCACTGAAAAACAGTAAATCTGGGGCTGGAGATGTGGTTCAGTGTCTAAAAGCACTGTGGCATTTCTTCCAGAGGAGCCAGGTTCAAGTCCCAGTACCCACATGAACAGCGTTCTCCATTCCCAGGAGATCTGATGCCCTCTTCTGGCTTCCAGGCCAGGGCCACCAAGCATGTCCGTGGTACACAAGCCTATATGTGAAGCATATATACATATAAAATTAAATAAATAAACAAATCTTTGAAAATAAAAATGAATCTACTACACATTAAACAAAACATTGCTAGTAAAAGTAACTATTTTTCTAAAACAAATAAGTTTAGCGATGTATTTTTTCCTTTCACAGGTCTACTAGCATCTGGGTTAATGAAAATAACTAGATTCTCATATCTGGTTCTGCATTCCATCTATTTCAATCTGCTACTTTAGGCTAAAGTATAAAAAAGATAATTGGGCCCCAAACATATTATTTGGAAAAGTAAGACTGTTTTAATCTCTTTTTATGTAAATGAAGTATTACTTTTGACACTACACCAACACTCAATGAATGCAAGTGGCTTACAATGTAGAACTTTAAACCCCGTGTATGAATTCTTCCTGTTTTATTGCATTGAAAATCATTGGTCTAATTTCTATTTTAAATCATCTTTTATCCATTCTATAAACCCACCCTATTACAGCCATCTAAAAAATAATGTCTTGCTGGATTGCACAGATCTCCAAACTTATTGTATATTTCACTTTTCAGGATTTTTTTTAGTAATTGTTGATAATCTTCCAAATTCATGGTGGCAAACATGAACTTTCCAAAATTTTAATTTTCACTTGAAAGTTTGAACTTTGGCAACAAATATCTCCGGTTTTCCCTTGTGATGGGCTTATCTAGCTTATTTTGATGGGTCTCAAAGGACGTAACTTATGTGTTACGATTAAAATGATGAAAAGATTATTCCATCAAAACAGCTTTGCGTGGATGGAGTGATTGTACTTCTCTGCTTGAGACAACCACTGGGTTCCAGTGCCCTGCGAGCGTATTCTGTTGCTCAGACCAAAACCTCATAATCTCCATAAAGTGCATCATCTTACTGCCTCACTGGGGACATTCTGAAAGGGACCTAGGTTTGTTTTACTCCAAGTGCATGATGGTGAACTCTGTGATGACTAACACACCTTGGCTTGTACTAAGGCATCTGTTGCTCTAACAAGGCAAACATAAACATTGGTAAAAAGACTGACACCACCCAATTTTTTTTAAAATGAGTTTTGATCTTGCAGACTCTCTGAAAAGGTCTTCAGGCTCCTGGGATTGTGGATCACACTTTGAAAAGTGTTGCTCTGGAAAGCCATTCTGCTGTTTCATAGAATCCACTAAACAGATTGATGACTTTATCAGATTGTCTCTTTTTCTATTGATCCATCCTTCCCAAAAGAAGTATCACAGTGAGTAAATAACCTAACTCACCATTCAGTTTAAATGATCTTTTTAAAATTCACTTTGTTTTGCAGAGTTTGTAAGCTAGTAATATGTACCATGAGATTAAAAATAACATTGTTTATAAAATGAATGAAAAGGTATATTGCTACATCATTGCTACAGTATGTGGGAAGTCTCCATATGTACTTATTTTTACTCTTGGTCAATTATAAAATCAGGGCTTTTAAAGGGATTGGTTGTGAGGGCATAGCTCAGCAGTAAGTTGTTTGAAAGAGGCCCTGGATTAGATCCCTAACACCACCAAGGAAGAGAGAGGAAAGGAAGAGAAGAGGAACACACATACACACACACACACACACACACAGAGAGGGCATGGTGGTGGTGGTTAAAATTTCATTGCCTACTACTTAAATAAAACTGCTAAACACACAATTAAATTTTAAGTAGTCTTTAATAGTATTAATTAAAAGTCAACACAAGTAATAAGTTTTCACCTATTAGAAGGATTTATTCCATCATTCAAAATGCATTCATTAGCTCCCCAGAATGTGAAATTATATATACATAATATATGCAAAATTTATTTACAAAGTCCTCAATTCATACAAACCACAAACTACAGTATCTGAAGAGTCTTATAAAAGAAATATGAGATTATGTATGCGTGCATATATGCTGATCAGTGAAAGACTACTAGCCTTCAACATTAAAGACAATGAGGAACATTGCGAAGGACTCGGGACGTACGAGTCTTCTCAAGAGTCTACTTCGTGCTTCATGTTCCCAAGTATGCGTTTCAAGACATAGCAACCTCTGCCAGTGCCTAACTAAAAACTTGTGCTGCATTCCTTAAAACTGAGAATACAGGAAACACAAGCATTTTTCTCTATCAGTGCTTTCTAGGTTGCTGGGCCTGAGGCGGGGG
>LOJH01005953.1:5444-33264 GCA_001685095.1 Ellobius talpinus | reverse complement strand
TGGAAGAGCAGGCAATGCTCTTAACCTCTGAGCCATCTCTCCAGCCCCCCACTTACAAGTCTTTATGCCCAGACTTACCCCAAAAGCAGCTTAGGAAGGATACCTCTGGGGACCCCAGGCAGTGGCAATTTTAAACCTCTCTGAGATGATTTCAATTAGCAGCCAAAGCCAAGGTTGAAAACCAATATTCCTATGTAGTGCCCATTAAAGTCTGCTCTGCACACAAAGCCCCTGGCATCTTGTAGCACACAGACTTCCCTTGAGCAGGTCTGGTGTGGGACATGGGACTCTGGACTTCTAACAAGCTCTCAGGCCAGGCTGTGGATGCTTCTATGCCCAGCAAACTTAGAGTTGCAAGGTCCTTCAGAACAGAGAATGGTTATGTGATGTCAAGTTTGAGGCTGCATAACGCAAAGAAAATGAGATCATACTGCAGAGTTCAGTCATCTGGGTTCTATGCCAACTCTGTTATCAGCAACAAAGCAGCCTTCAGGTAAATGACCTTGCTGAGTCTATGGATGTTGACTGTAATGAGAGGGCCTGTCTGGCTTTCTTCTATCTCTACCATTCTGTTGTTTTGAGAGCTCTTGTTGTGTCTTGGCTTCCCTAAGTAGGTACCATTGCAAAAAGGGCTGACTTGATGTTAGCTGCATTAATTGAAAAACAATCTTACAAGTGCTAAACTACTAAAGATAGAACTATTTGTACGAACTGGGGTTTGAGTATACTCACTCTCTAGCATGTTTAAGCAACTAGAAAATGTGCTTACCCTTTCTGTAAACAACTCTGAACTTAGGCAGATAAGCCTATACTGCCACAAACCATTTAGCATCCTGGCCCATTCTCAACAACATCCAACTGTGGTAGGTTGATGCAAAGGTGGTCTCACTTTTCCTCTCCTATCTGCTCACACACCCTTTGCAATAAGACTTGGATGTGCCTGCCCTCAGGGGATGGAAGCTGCCTTCCTGTCGACTGTGAGTTTAGTCACATGACTTGTTCTCACCATAAGAACCAGAAGAAGTGAGGCCATACCCAATTGAGCCTATGCTTCTAGACATTGTGC
Source organism: Ellobius talpinus (assembly GCA_001685095.1). Lineage (NCBI taxonomy): Eukaryota > Metazoa > Chordata > Mammalia > Rodentia > Cricetidae > Ellobius > Ellobius talpinus. The sequence goes on along the minus strand of LOJH01005953.1, from coordinate 32,198 downwards.
AGCTTAGAAGTCTGTCTGGTTGCCACATAAATAAGCCAGGATTAGTCTGGCAACAAATGAAAAACACTTGGACCAGAAACTTGTACAGGTTGAGGCTACCTACCCTAGAGCAGGTGGTCTCAAGGACCTGCCTCACCAGTTGAGAGAAGATGAACATAGACCAAATTGTTGACATGCAATATTGTGAGGAGCAATAGATAATCATTGCCTTATACCCCTGGGTTTTTTTTCCTAATGTGCATGATCTGAGTGTGGAGTTCTTGCATTTGTGTATGCATAATCCCATCTGAGTAATATGGATGTCTGTAGGTTTGTGCATGGTGCCTGTGCGTATGTTGTATGTGGAGGCCAAGGTTGATTTGCAGGATCTTCTTTAATCACTCTGTATCTTAGCTATTGAGGCAGGCTCTCTCATTTGAACTCAGAACTCTCTGACGCAGCTAGTCTAGTCCCTCGCTTTCTCTGGGAACCCACTAACTGCCTCCTGGATACTGAGATCACAAGTAGGCAGGCTGCCACATACTGTTGTGGGTGATGGAGTCATGAACTCTGGTCCTCACACTTGCACACTTTGCCTACCAAGACACTTTTCCAGTCCCTAAACTCCTCTTTTAAATTGTGGCAATAATACACATAACAAAAACCATTTAAGCATATAATTAAGTACATTCAAATGTTGTAAAACCACTTTATTTTATTACCCCAAATCTAAAACTCCAGACATATTAAAAACTAACTTTGTTGTCCTCAGCCTCCCGGTGACCTCTAATGTATTTTCTGTCTGAATTAATTTTCCTCTTCTGGCATCAATCAAAAGTAGACTTGTGCATCAGCGTTCTTTGCCTTGGTCATTTCATTCAGCACAATGCCTGTAGCAATCATACATGCTTTAGTATACACAACATTTTTATTCCCTTTAAAAAGAAGTCATATATTTTGGTTGTCCGTTCATCTATGATGGACATTTGTGTCTACTGGTTGGCTATTGTGAATGTCGTTGCGATGAGCATGGCATAAGAGACTCTGTTCAGGTTGGTGGTTTCACTTTTTGGGGTACAGACGTAGGGGCAGAGTTGATGGATCATATGATAACAATTCTATGTTTAAACTGTCAAGAAACCTCTGAACTGTTTTCCATAGATGCTACCCATTTGATCTTTGATATTCCTACTAGTGATCTGTGAGAATTTTAATGTCTCTACATCTTTGACAGGAGTAGTTGACCACATATAAGTAGACTCCACAGTGTGTGTGTGTGTGTGTGTGTGTGTGTGTGTGTGTGCTTTTATTTGGTTACAGTTTGGTGTTGTAGTTTTTTTTGGGGGAGGAATGGTTTATTTTTTTTCTTTGTTGCTGTACTAGGTTTTTGTTTGCTTTTTGAGAAAGAACTTAAAGTTGGGTGGTAAGAAGGGGAGTAAATCACGAAGAACTTGGGGGAGGAGAAGAATATAATCAAAAATATATTTAAATTTAAAATTTCTTTAAATAAGAAAAAATATAATAATAGAAAAGTTCAAAAACCTGAAATACTTATTTTTCTATTTTTTAAAAGTCATTCTAATGGTAGCATGGTGTGTGTGTGTGTACTGAGGATCAAACTCTTCATAGTAGAAACATGATGCATCACTGGCCAGCATCCTCAATTTCTTTCCAAGGCTTTGCTTTGCATTTCCTCACTGACTAGTTATGCTCAGCATTCTCCTTGTATTTGTTGGCCGTTTTTATGTCTTCTTTGGGAAAATGTCTGTCCAAGTACTTTGCCTTTCTTTAAATTGGGTCACTTGTTTTCCTGATTCTTAGTTTAAATCCCTTTGATATTTTATCACAAGCTTGATTTTCAAATATTATAAAGGATTTTTTACAGGTAATATCTTTCTCACCCTTTATTATTTTTTTCTGGTGCTCATATTTTTGGTTTCACATTCAAAAAGTCATTGACAACCCAATGTCATAAGTGTTCCTGTGTTTTTCTTCTAAGAGCTTCACAGTTGAGGCTCTTATGTTCAGGACGTTGATGGAATTGAGTTAATTTCTATATATGGCATAAATTAAGGATCTATCTCCATCCTTTTGTATGTGGATATCCAGCTTTCTCATCCTATTGAAGAGGCTGTTTTTCTCAGTGAATGGTCTTGGCACCTTTGCCAGTTTATTTCTGGGACGATTCTATTCTACAGGCTTCAATGTCTGTCCTTACATGAGCATGAGACTATTTTGGTTTTTATTATGTGGTATAGCAAATTTTGAGTTTGAGAACTATTAGTCCTTCAACTTCATTCTTAATTTCAAGAGCATTTTTGGGGAGTTGGAGTGATGGATCATTGGTTAAGAGCTCTGACTGCTTTAGCCAAGGGCCTGGGTTCGATTCCTAATATTGACATGGCAGTTCACAACCATCTGTAGCTCCAGTTCCAGGGAAACTGATGCCCTCTTCTGAACTCTGCAGGCACCAGGCACACGTGTAGTTCACAGACACAAGTGTAGGAAAATACTCATATGCATAACAATAAAATATAAATTAAAGAGTATTTGGCTCTTTAGGACCCTTTGAGATTGCATATGACTCTCTCTCTTTCTCTCTGTCCTTCCTTCTCTACTTTTTTCTCTCTTCCTTTCTTTTGCTCTTTCCATTAACCTTTCTCTTTCTTTCTTCATTAGCATAGATGAAATTCAGGGCCTTATGGATACTAGTTAGGTCATCTATCTCTGGGCCATAACCCAGCCAGGATTTTTTTTAATCATCATTAATATTTTCATAAGATTCCATTGAGTAAGTAGATAGTTTTTAATAGTTATATCTTTTTAATAACATTACATCTTTAAACCTGTGGAAATTAGACATTTTTCCATTTATTCACTTATTTACATCTTCTTCATTTCTTTCAGTAGTTTTGAGTTGTGTTTTTAGCTCTTTAGTTTCAGAGTGTTTTGGTGCACATGGCTATATATGATAACAAATAATTGATCCACTATGCTCATTATTCCACATCACTGAATTATATCTTACTAATTTTCCTCCTTGACAGATACTCCCAGAATAGGGTTAAACTTTCTCATTTGCAGAACATGGCATGGAAGCTGACTGTTCTCTGTTTTCCTACTTTCTAAAGTTTTCTACTGAAATGGACTAGCACTTTTGTTCTTTTGCCTCCTCTACTCATTTGTCTGCAGGTAACAGGGAACCTGGTTTATCTAATGGAGAAGAAGAAGAGTCAGGGTGCAGATGTAACTCAAGGTATGGACTTTAATTTAATGGAGTGATTGATTTCCTGTTTTCAGAGCCTTCACATTCTACTTCCACACAGCAAGGACCCATGACTCTTCTTTTAGACACCAAGGTCCTCACTCTGACCTGATATGATGAGTGTGCAGAAATAAGTCACGTGGTGGCAGGACAGGTCAGTTCCAGGTCTGCAGAGCTCTCTCATATTTAGGCTTCAGGGTTGAGGTGGAAGCATATATTCTATAAAGCTTATTAACAAATAGGCTTCATAATAATAGATCTGACATCTGACTCTCCAACTGTCTTTCCCACAGTCAAAATACAAGATTATTTACAAAGGCATTCATATTGCCTTTGCATTTATGTCCAAATAAAGTGACTTGAATCAGACCTGGAAGTGAGAAGAAACACTGCAAGAATTCCACAAATTAAAAAATTAGAGCTGGGGAGATACTTTTTGTGAAATGGAAGAGAAAATAATTTAGAAGGTACCAAAGTTTCAAAATAAAAGCTTCTGTAAGGATGAACTTATTCTTTATATACAGCTATGTGCTATTGCCCATCTTTAATGTTTGATTTATTCAACAGCTTTGTAGTAAGAGTGGACATTATTACTCTTATGCCCCATTTTATGAATGAGGAAAAGGGAGGTACAATTGATGCCTGGGGTTTCAAAACCTTATAGAAATAGAATAGATTGAGATACCATCACAATTTCATGCCATCCTGGTAATTGGACAGCAGGTCTCCTTGGAGATTCTTGAGGACATATTCCTGATCCTTTGACTGTGAGACTGACCATTGAATTTGATGAACTGATAGAGTGTATGTGATTATATGTGAGTGTAAGTTCTTGATTTTCTGCCATCTGCCCTGAGAAAAACCTGTTTTAGTAATTTTGGTCTATGCAAAACTTTAAGATCCATGTTGGTCCATGCATAATTTCAGGATCCAAACTCAATGTTGACTATATAGTCAACCAAAATGAATCTGACAATTAAAGCAAGAGAATCCACTCAATTCCATAATCATAAGCAAGAAAAAGACATGTTTGTTGAGGTTCTTGATGAGATTGGAGTTGATAAATATGGGTTTATTTATATTCTTTTACATGAAGCTATCTGTTTTTGCCAGTACCATTTGCTGAAGATGTTATCTTTTCTTTGGTGTGTATTTTTGGCTTCTCTTTAAAAGACCAGCTATTTGTAGTTGTACGAATTTATGTCTAGGTCTTCAGTATGAATTCACTGATTGGTGTGTCTGTTTTTTATTCCCATACCATGTTGTTTTATTACTATAGTACAACCTGAAATAAGGAATGGTAATACATATAGAAGTTATTTTATGTACTAGGGAATGGGGCCCCTTGTTTGTCGAGCCACCCCACTAGCTTACACCCGAAATAATCACACAGAAACTGTATTCATTTAAANCCATTAATGTGTATCACCACTTGACTGTGGCTTACCAGCATAAGTCTAACCAGCATCTATCTGGGCAGGAAAACCATGGCGTCTCACCTCTCCCTTCTTCTTCCCAACATTCTGTTCTGTCTACTCTGCCTACCTAAGTACTGCACTATCAAAAGGCCAAGGCAGTTTCTTTATTCAACCAATGAAAGCAACACATAGACAGAAGAACCTCCTACACCAATTTTATTATTCAGGATTGTTTTAGTTATCCTGTGTGTGTGTGTGTGTGTGTGTGTGTGTGCTTCCATATGAAGTTGAAAATTGTCCTTTCAATTTCTGTAAAGATTTGTGTTACAATTTCACTGGGGATTTTATTAAATCCATAGACCACTTTTGGTAGGATGACTATTTTCACAATAATAATCTGATTAGATAGATCATGAGCCCTAGGGGAAAACCTACTACTATTATTCTGTTCCATGAACATACCAATAAAATGATTCCAGATGACATAGTTCTATACTCATACATCAGTGTATCTCCCAGTCTTTATCAGAGAAGCTTCTTGCAGTAGATGATAATTAACAGAGACCCCCAATTCAACAATGTATAGAAAGTGAGAGATGTTGGAGTACTCAGCACTAAATGGGAAGCCTTTTTCACGTCCCTCTCCTCAAGATTCAGGGATCTATACATATGAGGAGATGGAAAAATTGAAGAGATAGAGGTGGTTGATGACTCCAAGGAAACAATATTTTCCAGAAGCAACATGGCTGATGCACATATGAACTTTAGAGACTGTGAAATCATGCACAAGACCCACACAAGCTACAGCCAGACAAAATCCAAGCTGAGAGGGGGAAAAGTGGACACTAAGCCATGTTTCCAGCCAAGAGAATATTTACAATTCATAGATGGCAGAAGAAGGGAAAAATAGTTTTTGTCAATGGATGAATAGTAGAAATGTCAGCCACAATTCTTGGGCAGGGGGCATGCTCAGAAATGGTTGAACAACATAAATCATACTCCATGTTGTGGGTGAGCTGTCTTGTCTTTTTGAGAGATAGATAGATAGTAGATAGAGACACACATACACACACAGAGCTTGAAGTTGGGTGGATAGGAGTGGGAGGCAGATCTGTGACTAGTTGGGGGATGGGAAAGAATATGATTAAAATATATTATATGAAGTTCTCAAAATTAGAGACATTAAAAATGAAGAGGACATATCTATTGTTAAAGGCAGTAATATTTTGGACTTTGTTTGCTGTGCAGCACTTTTTCCAATCATAGTTGACTAATACACCAAAGCAGATAAAATTAAATAAAAATGTCTAAATGCAGGATTTTGTTTCCACCTTCTCTGACAACACAACTTTGGCAGTAATGCCATGTATTCAGGGGGATCAGGCTTCTTGTTATCAGGAATGCAGCCAATATAAATGTCAGCAGCCCTGAGAGAAGGATAGAGCCTCAGGGTGTTTTGTCAGTCAGTTTCTGAGAATTGAAAGATTCTGTTTTATAGCTCAGTATATATTTTTTTATCATATCACACTGCAGGACTTTCCCATGCTAGATTGGCTAGGATGCTTGGCTTACATGCAACATTTGACAGAGCTGACATCCAAGACTGCTCCAAACCACTCAAACATGACCACAGCAGCTGAGCAAAATGAAGAAAGTGTTCTCTCTATCAATTCAAATTTGGTTTCTTTGTAGTGGGATATTTGAACTTTATTGAAAATATTTACCCATCTTGCCTGAATACACATGGAAAAGAGCATCAATTTGCAAAAGTATGTATTTATTCGATTTGTTCTCTAAACAGGTAACAACAAAACAAAAAACAATCAAACAAAATACATATTATTAAAGAAACACATCAGGTCATCACCACTCATGTATTTTAGTATCTGGTCCTCAATAATAGGTGGTAGATACAGGTGGTTTGATGGGAGAGCCAATACGACTTAGTTTTGCCTTTCATTTCTTGTCACAGAACCTACAAAGCTGCAAGGGACCACCCTCCATCCACAGGCACTGCAAGCTGGTGAGAGGAGTGACTTGGAGATCAGAGATGCTTCTAAGGAGAAAATGGTCAGGTGTCCTGTAAACCCACCTTTCAGTGACCCTATATGTGGGCTTCTCAGAGGATCAGGACCTCTTAGTGCATGAAATGAAGGTCCCGTTCTCTCCACAACTAATCTCCAACTCACAGATAGCTTCTGCCCCACGAGAAAAATCCAGCACTATCTTCACATCGTTGTTGACTAGCTAATGTGCTCATGTGTATTGTTCAAATGAAAACACATGGATTGGTACTCTAACCTAGATCTTTCTGTAACTATGGCTTGTGTTTCCAAGCCATTTCCCTAGATTTCCAGATAACATTGTAGTGTTTACAATGTGAGATAGTCTGTGTAAAGTGTCTATAGCCTCAGAATAGAATAGTCTTTATAGCCATCCTATGACACACATTACTAGTCCTACTCAGGTTACTCATCTAAACCAGTAAGCAGGACAGCTATGCATTCGAACCCTAAATTACAGCTACATAATCAATCACATCTTCTTCACTCACAATATTGAAAATGTGTTTTTTGTTCTGAAAGGTACTAGGGACTGTACATGTGTTTTCACATTTTGAAATATTAAATAAGTTTATTTACTTGTTTCTATGAAATTGAAATGTTTCCATACCCTGGATATTAAGTTTCTCTGTCGATGCAGTAAATCAGATCAGGTTGAATTAATAAGACCAGGTTTAATCTGAGCAAAGGAACTCTGGAGTGATCTCGGGGTAGGGGGTGGGGAGAAATCACATGGTAGGTCTATGGGCTGGGTCTTAAATTCCTTGTAGGTGTGATCTTGAATATCTCAGGGGGAGGAGCCACCTCTTAGCCAGCTTTCTGAGAAGGGGCGGGGTTTGGAATGGGGAAGAGTGAGGCTGGAGTGGAGCTTCCAACTAAACAAAGATGGCATTACCAAACATCACAGATTTGCATCTAGTACAATTATGTGTGAACTATTTATAACTTAAAGTAGTAGTTTTTCTCCTAAAAAAAACCCTAAATACAAAAGTCACTGAAGTACTACCATTCGGGACTTACCACGCATCATAGCTTAAAAAATTAGTATTTAGCAAACATTTTAATGATCAAGCTGGCTGAGCCAATTAAATTATCTAATTTATCTGGAGAAATCCACTAAGTTTCACCTAAAAATTGTAGTTCACAAGTCTATACAAAAGAGTAAAAAGAAGACTCCACTAAAATAAATAAGATAAGCAGTCCTTTAAAAAGCAAGAGAATAGAAGAAAGCATCACTGAGGGCATAAACCTGGATATAGTCCCCAAAATATCATTTGAACCATGGTAAATTCTTCCCAAGAGAAAATTCAATGAAAAAAGAAACAGTTATCACCATTTCTCTGCTAAGGAAAATCTGTTTCAAAAGCAGTCTGCAGTACATCTGTTAGCTAATACAAGATTCTTCTAGCTTTCTAGATACACACATGGCCCTAAGTGCTATGTGCAAAAGCAAAGTACACACTGACAAATTTCTGGGCAGCAGTTATACAGCATCATTTCCCCCTTTGCTTCAAGATAAAGATCAGCATCAGGATGCATGGTATCAAAGCACACAGTATAGTTGACTTTGAACACTGCTGGGGTGAAGTGAACACTGGATAATCATCTTTTTCCAAGTCTGCCCATCAGGAATTCTATGACAGAGGTAAACCTTTTCACACAGTATTTGTCTCATGAACTCATAAAATAGTTCAAACGTGAAATTGTCAGCATGGTAAAAATTGCCACAGGAGCAGGAGTGGCTCAAAAGAAGCAGCAGCATCAAAACATCCAACCCTAGGATGGGGACAGTCTCATGAAAGTGATAACCAATGAGACTTTTTAAATTTATTATACACACAAGCCCACTGAGGTTGGAGGAGTTACTATTTTGCATGACAAGAAGCAGGACAATAAGGCTAAACTTCTTACTCAGGGTCACAAAATCAGTTGAGGTGCAGATTCTGACGTTAGATCTCTCTAAACCCAAAGCATTTACTCCTAAGCAGCTGTAAATCCCCATTCAAAATTGTGGCATCCACGTGTGTGAGTGCTGCTGGATCCACGGCCCATGTGATGCCTCTCACCTGTGTTATCCACTCATTTGCCACCTAAACACCAAATATCACCATTGTCTTCCCTTCTCAGACATTTGCTTGTGAGATAAGAGAAATATGCCTGGTGTCCAGATTCTTCTTTTATCGTTTGGATGGGTCATGAAATGCCACAGGTGAGGGAAAGAAACCTATGGCCTATAGAACTTCTGGTTGAGGTGCTACTTGGAATCCAAGGTCATTACGAGGCACTAGGTGTCTTTGGAGTGGGGGCAGCTGCCTGTAAAAAAAGTGTCTTTATTTGAGTTCTTTTGGAGCAGACCTTGAGGGAGAACTCTGATGTTCTTTCTCTGGTTAGAAAAGTTTCAGGAAGCCACATGAGCAGCAGAGGAGGATGCAATGAAGATGAGATAATTCTGTGATAGATGTACTAGTAAGCACCCACTGTGAGTAAGTGGACTGTCTTACTATAGACCCTCCAAGGTGCTACTTATTAATAGAATGTTTGTCAACCAATTGTCCGAGTAAGGCCTAGAGAAGCAGTGGTATTGTCCAACAGGTTCTTCTTATTTTGGTCAAGGATTATCTGGGGAGTATTTATTACCTGGCATTTCTGGCAGACCTGTCATACCATAAAAAGATCAGACACAGGATAGAAAGCAAGCTGTTCCCATTCATTAGTCATTCAAAGAAGCAAGTGAAGTCCGGTGTGTTCAAAGAGATGGGAAGTAGTGTCTTCATGAGAACCCTCTAGTGAGTTTTATATGTTAATAGATGCTCTGCCGTAGATGAAGTATAAAGCTTTATGCATGTTGAAGAAAGCCTCTCTATAAATATATTTCTTGTTTGTAGAGTTGAGATAAATATATATTAGGTTGACCGGAGGGAGAAGAGCGAGAAGCAGGGTAGGCGTGTGCTACCACCTGGTATAGAGCCAGGTACATAGTGTCCAATTATTACCACTTTCCTATTGGGTTTAAACAAAAGAAAATTTGGACAGACCAGAAGGCCAAAGACTCCCAGCATTAACCTCTATTCTTAGTAAGTGCTTGCTAAATGAATGAGTAAAATAATAAAAATCTAGATAGTGGCCTAGGAAGGACCATAAATGTAAAAATTGAATTTTTAGTTGAATAAAGATTAATCTCATCATCATAACACCAATATAATAGGGCAGCTACTTTATAATTCCAATAGAATAAAGTTCAAAGATTGACAAAATCTATGTTAGATAATGGTTACTCTTGAGAAAACTGAGAGTAGAGGTGAATATGATATGGGAATAAAAGAGAGGGGAGGGAGTTATAACATCGTGATTCCTGACACACCTATAATCTTTTCAAAAATGTGCTGGGCAGTATGTAGTTTAACTAAAAGTGGCTTTCATAGGCCCATATATCTGAATACTTTTTCCCTGGTTGGTGGAACTGTTTGAGAACACTAGAATGTGTGGCCTCATGGGAGGAACTGGGGCTGGGCTTTGAGGTTTCAGAAGTCCACATGATTTTCAGTTATCTTTCTCTCTATATTGTGTTTATGGATCAGAGGTAAACTCTCGGATACACCTACAGTGTCATGTCTGCCTGGCGTCATTCTACCCTCTATGATGGCTACAGACTACAGACTCACCCTTCGGAACTATAAACCTCAAAAAACTCTTTTTTGTTTATTGTTTCCTTGGTCATGGTATCTCTCCCCAGTGATGGAAAAGTCACTAAGACAGTTGTTATACTTGTGACTTGTGCACTTCTCTCCCGTATATATGTATGTATGTATGTATGTATGTATGTATGTATGTATGTATTGCACATCAATGTCAATAACAGTTTTTAGACAGTGAATGAGCTTGGGCCTTGACTTTTTAACTATTTCCACATCCTCTATCTGCACCAGATAAGAAACAGTCACCAAATGTTTATTTTCCTATCTGTATCTTAGCCAAACAAAGAAACAAACAAACAAAAAGAAAAAAACTTGAGCAAAAAAATCATTAAAAACAAAACCAAAATCAACCAACCAAACAAATGAACAAAAACCCTAACAATAAAGGTAAACTCTTTTCTTCACAGATATTTTAAAAAGGAAATTAGTATCCAAGACCCACAAAGACTAATGATATGTATTTTTCTCTCATTTATGAACATTAGCTTTGAATATTCAGATATGTGTGTTTCATTTGGAATATCCTTAAAAGTCAGGAAATTAGTAATGTTTCTTGGTGTGATTTCAGTGGAGGGGAGCTAGAACTCAATGGTATAATGGGTTAAATGGAACTGGTGGTTGAGAAGAATTAAATTAGACTTGGGGATGGGAGAGCAGAGTAGAGTAGGAGTTATGGGGCAGAATAACTAACATTAAGAAATATTTAAAACAACAGTATGGAAAAATATTGCTGTAGAAGCATCTTTAAATATATACATTGTCTTAGATGCAATGAAAAGACTTAGCTTTGTTTTTCAGACATTGTTGCTAATGGTCTTTGTGCATACCACAGTTATGAGGGCCATCCTAAGAGACTGTTAGCCTACACTCTTCAGGAGTGTCAAGGTTGGAACAGACAACGAAGGCAAAGGACGCTTCCAGACACATTAAACAGCAAGAGCAGGACAACTAAATACAGGGGACTTCCCCCTGAATCGTCACCATAGGCTCTGTTCCAGTTTCACTCTGTTCCTGTGTGATAAGATCCCCGAACCAAAGCAACTCGAGGAGGAGGGCGTTTATCTGGCTTATACGTCAGGGCAGCAATCCATCATTGAGGAAATTCATGGCAGGAACTCAAGGCAAGAACCATGAATAACAAACTCTACTTGTTGGCTCACTCAGTTAACTTTCTTACACAACCCAGCACCACCTGCAGAGGGATGGTGCTGCCCATGGTGGGCCCTCCTGCATCAATCAACAATCAAGACAAGTCCTCAGACATGCTTTCCAGCCAATCTGATTAAGGTAATTCTTCATTTGAAGTTCCCTTTTACAAGGTGACTCTAGCTTGGGTCCAGTTAATAAAAATAACTAACCAAATGGGCCCTAAAACATAAGTGACAATAAGCTTCAGCATTACTCTCCTGATTTGGTGCTGGTATATGGCAAAAGTACAAGATGCTTTGTTTTGGTAGTATCTTTCAGTCCATATTGGCCTTTTTAACACAACACTATAGAATGGGTGGCTTTTGAGCTACAGAAATGGGTCCCTCAAAATTACCAAGGCTAAGCAGTATATTCACTGCCAGGGAAGGGACCGTGCTTTGCCTCAATGATAGCTGTCCTGCAATCTCATGTGGTGGCAGAGCCGAGGAAGATCTCTGGGGTCTCTGTAATGATGGCACAGCTCTCATGTCTTACCAAGGTCCCACCTCCAAATAACACCACACAGGGGATCAGATGCTAATATATCAATTTTTGGGGAAACAGAAACATTCAACCTTAAGAACATACTCTAAGCTATTCAAAAATAATAGATAGTCAGGTTGGCAATTCATTCTCAATGGATTCAGAACAAGAGATTCTTATATGACGCTTGCCATCCTTGGTTGATTTTGAGATTATATTATTTAAGAAATGAAAAGTAGATTCCATGACTTTAGCCAAGATATAGAACCAGATCATTCCAAGAACAGGAGGTAGAGACACTTCCCACAGTGGATCCAGACAGATGGGAAATCAGGGCTGTGTTTAGCTGTGATGACAGGGCTCGAGCTTCCTGAGTCTCAATGTCTTTATTTGATTTTTTAATCTCATTTTTTAAATTAGAGGGTAAATAGTTCAATTACCAAAAATCTTTGCACAACCTGGTTGAGAGTTTTAAGGGAGAACTGTGTGTTCAAAGTGTGCATATATTACAAGCAAGGTCCATATGGGGGATTCTAAGATGAATACAAGCATAGGAAGCTGGGAAAACACTGAGTTACTTATAGTAAATTTGATTTCCTTGGCAGCTCCCTTCCACCATGTTCTATTATCAGCGGGAGATTTGGCTTGACAACTTCAATAAATCAAACTGTCCAGTAGCAGCTCCTTTTCCTGATGCCACTGGAAGTGGAAATGAGAATGAGATATAGGAGAGGAAGGGTGCAAGCGGTGAGCAACATTCAGCGGAGAGGAATCAAGCCAATGAATGATGGCCAAGTCTTACCACGCCTGAGAAAGAGCAGATTCCAGTCCTGATGGAAGTGCCCAGATGGAAGAAGGATGTGCCTTGGCAGTGGACAGTGGGGTTTTATGCCACATGGTAGAAGTGTCCAGATGACTCTGAAGCAAGCATAGGACTATGGTCCTGGTGGTCTTCTAACAAGAAGGAAGGACCAGACTTTGCTTCCCTAAACCCAGACTGTGACTCTGATTTGGAAGCCTCCGCTGGCCTTTCTATTCAGTCTGAGCCATAACGACGAGTCAAAAGAATTAGTCTCCTGCAGCTGGAGTGCCAGGCATTCTCTGGAGTGCCTGACTGCTGGGCATCAGTGGCATCACTGTTTGACTTGAATGGGTGCTCAGATAGCCAAACAAAGAACAAAGTGGTTGCAGTACAAACAATTATTTTCTTTCAGTGGGGTCTATGTTGGTGGTGAGAATTATATGATACCAAACAGTACATAAGAAGCATAGTCTGGGAATGGGATGCCAATCCTTAGCCATCCAAAGTCATCAGACATAAAGATGCACAGGTTTCCTATGCTTGACCACTGGACATACTGCCCTAAAAGATTTTGTACTAGGATAAACAATACAGTAAATAATGGATTTTTGAAAACTCTCTACTCTAGGAATTTCAAAACTGGCACATTTATTAGCTGGTGGATCTTTCAGGCAGGTAGTACATCTTCCTGTTTAAAATACAAATGGATCTCAAAAGATGTCCCAAGTGCAGCAGAAAAATACAGACAGGACAGATAGACAGGTAATACTGGACAGAAGGTTGGTAATCAGCAAGTGACAGGAGAAGAAGTGAAATGCCAAATGGTAATTTTCTCCAGAGGTAACCGCATGGAATAGGGAGTCTGTGTGTTCAGTTAAACACAGCCCTTGTTTGGGGAGAACCACAGCTTTAAAAAAGACTCAGGGCTGCCCCCTCGTGTGAGTATAGATAAAAGCAGCTGCAAATGCAAACTCTCAAGTTGAACTCACACTGTTATGCAAAAAACAAAACAAAACAAACGAAAAAAACTATTGTACATTCCAAGTGGTTCACTATTAGATTACCCATTTTAGAGAACATTAATATCAAAGAAACTGGTAAATTTGCCCATATCTTCCAGGTGATCAGATCGCTATTAAACAACTGCTATATCCTATTAGGAGATGAGGGTGGAACGTTCTTAGGCCACAAGTCATCAGTGTTTCTCATTGTTGGCACTGGAATCCTCTTTCAATAGAAATATGGTTCCAGGTAGCCCAGGCTAGCATTGAACCTCTTTTCTCAGCCTTCTGAATCTAGGATTACAAGTATGAGCCAGAATTGCAAATTTTATACTTTAAAATCATATATTGAAAATGTTTAATGAACATCACATAAGATAAGTGCCCTCCACTTATATATTTTATATATGATAAATATAAGATGCTGGCATACTGATACTATCCTACAGAATCTCCTCATTTGTCTTTGGAGCAGAGTCCATGGACTGTTTACCTGGATTTGTTTGGATCCATTAACTCCCTGGCCTGCCCCTTCTTCCCTGGATGTTTGTTTCTCACAAACTGTGCCTGAAAGTCATTATCACTCCAGAACTGTGTGAAATGAATTTCTTTTGTTTATAAGTTACCCAGTCTCAGGGATGTTTTTTAAGCTGCAGCAATGAACTAAGCCACCCATCTGCAAGCGACTCTCCTTAGGCTCTTGAGGTCACTTTGATTGCATTAACAAAGAGCAAATAACACCTAAGAACTTATTCCATTTATCCCATCCCCTCCTGGGTCTTGGTTCTGCCTGGCCACTGCTTGATGCAGGGGCTAAGAGTTTGTCAGTGAGAAAAAAAAGCACCTCTGTCCTGCATAGCAATAGAGGCATCGCCCCTCTCTCCAGAGCAGAGATTAATGCAAAGAATGGTTCTTTTCCAGAGTGCCCATCATACAGGTGGAGGCTTGGAGCTGTACTGTTCTCCTCAGCACCCCTTTCCTGCTTGCTCTCCTCATGCCCTTGCCTGGTCTTGCTGGAGCACTTCCTTCGTAAATCCTTTGTACCTGACTTACTGCCTTCAGCTGCCCAGGGGAGCCTGTCCTATGTGTATGTATCCTCTTCTCTGGGTTCTTTAAGCAGGTGCACAGAATGCGATTTTGTCCCCAGGATGACTGTTTCATACCAGAAAATACTCCAGTATTCAAGCCAATTTAATATGGAGACAGAATGGACTGGGACCTTCCCACTGAGGCCTCCCATTCATTTCTAGGCTTCTACACTTGGCCACTCTTGTCCTCTCTGTTCCTCTTTGCATACTTGCAAAAGCTCTGTCACACCAGTTCACATCTCTGCTGAAATCCATTTTGCCTTCCTCACCACCATCTGCATTCTCTCTATCCCCTAGTCTCAATCTTCCATGTTCTCTTGACATTTATCATACCATAAATGTATCACCTATTAGAATATAATGTATTATGTAGAATAAAATATGACTAGGATATAAACACCATAGATAAGAAACAAGTTTTTATGTGACATAGTAATGCATATCTATCACCTAGAACATGTGACATCTTATGTGGGGGTTTAAAGATATTTTAGCTGATATTTTAGTGTCTATGGGCCAGACAGACTCTGTGATAACTACTCAAAGTTGCCATCATAGTGATCATTTCAAAAGCTGACAGAAAATACATCATGATTGAGAGTGCCACTGGGCTCAGATCAAACTCTCTACAAAAAGAGGTGGGACCTTTCATTTTTGACTTTGCTTGAAAGTCAAGACTTCAAAAGTAAAATTCTGAGCTGAAAATTTTCATGGTGTTTTCAGAGAAGTAATGCCACAGGGCAAACTGCTTTCCCTAAACTGGACAGAGGCCATGGAGCACACAGCTATCTGTAGCAGAGCTCCATATGCAGAATCGGCTGTACCGAGTGGCTCTGGGGTAGAAGTTTGATAGCTGAACAGGCCAGTCTCAGGGCTCACCTCTCCAGGAGGGCCAAGCTTGAGCAGAGAGCAGTGTCTACACTTAGTTCTAAGTCTTACCTCTAGGAGTCAATCAGTTTTAGGTCTCCGCCATCAGTGACAGACTAATCCACTCTTGCTTCTGTCAGGGTGAGGTGGAGGGAGCCGTTTAAAACACCCTGCAGGCTTTTTTTTTGGTAGGAGGCTTTCCTTTAGAAAAACTACTGGACCAGGTCTGAGTCTGGGCGCTTTATTCCCCTGCATCCTACTAAGCTCTCAGGAGAGAAATACTAACTCTGATTAGTCCTCCTGTAGAGTAAAATTGAAAGTGTACATGAAGTTTACATACCTGGGACCAGCATGGCCGGATCTAGGGCCTAATGACAGGATCAGGGAACCATTGCAGTCTCCCCACATAATTCCCCCATATCACCAAAACCTTTGTACTCATTACACCAAAAGGCATAAAATACATTTTGATGAGACAAAAAGACCATCAAGACTAGATGTGACACAGATGTTGGAATAATCAGGCCAGGAATTTTAAACAGATGTGCTTTTTATGTCAAGAGCTGTGATGCAGAAAGTAGACACCATGTCCGAGCACATGGGCAAAGTAAGCCAGAGGAGGAGATGACAAGAAGAAACAACGGTGATCAAAATCAATCTCACAGAAACAAAGAATCCCTTTAATGGGCTCTCAGCACTTGGAATTATCTCAACAGTAACCTGACAACCCCAAAAATCCCCAAACCAAAACAAACAAACAAAAAAACCACAGAGAAAAACGCTGATGTAAAAACGTGGGAGAAAATAATGTGGAGCAATGATGTAATTGCACATGGTGGCACGTGCATGTGATGGGAACACAAAAGGAAGGAAGGGAGGGAAGAATGGAAAGAAAATGCTTGAAGCGATAATGATGGAAAACCTCCCCAAATTCGCAACCAAGTATCATAACACCAAACAGCATAAATGTGAAGCTGAAAACAACAGCATCAGCAACAAACCTGTAACTAGTTGTTTAATTTCCAAGTCATAGAGAAAGCAAAGATAATGACAACTTCTGAATGAAGTTGGAGTGGGGATTCCTTACCTGTGAGAAAATGAAGAATTGCATCTAGTTTTCCAGAAGTCTTGACTTCTGGAAGAAAGAGTGAGGCCAGAGAGATGGCTCACTGAGTAAGGTTTGCCTCCAAGCTCGATGACCAGAAGAGGATCCCCAAGACTCAAACAGTAGAAGGAAAGAACTGAGGCCTGCAAGTTATGTTCTGAAAGTCAGACGTCATGGTACAAATGCATTCATGTATGTACACCCAGATATATGTACAAGAATATACATAAATAAATGAAATTAGCATTTTAAAAAGAAAAGAATGAAGAAATGAATATTTAAACATAAGAGGGGAAACCCCTCTCTACTAAACTAGAATTTTATACCTGATGAAATTATCTCCCCCCAAAGCAAAGCACAGACAGCAAGATAAGCTCAGTGGGCAAAGTACATGCTGCTAAAGCTGACGACCCATGTTTGATCTCTGGAACCCACATAGTAGAAGGATAGAAGTAAATCCCACAAGCTGTCCTCTGATCTCCACGCTAATGTTTTAAGATGTGTGCAAACCTTCTGCCCCTACACAATATAGATAATGTTTTAAACAGGACATTTTTGTTTTAGATGAATACAATTTTATGAAATATGTGGCTAGCAGATATACCTTTTAAGAAGTGTTAAATTAGTTACTTATTTCTCCTTTTCCTTTTTTATCAAATGAGTTCTGGGAGGTAAAGTACTAAACAAGGACGGGGACAAGGTTAGAAGAGGAAGTGGATAGGGTAACTAAAACTAAGGATGCATGAAAAAAGCCCTATGAAAGCCCACACATTTCTAAGCTAATTTCAAAATATAATTTAAGAGAAAGAGTTAGAAAGGAATTACTTAGCATGGGTAGGAAACATGGCTCTCAGAAGACATAGGCTAGTAAACAGAAAACATAGTACAAGAAATGGGATGTCTCTCTATGAGTGCTGGGAATAAGAGACAGAGGGCACAGCTCCAGTTGGGACAACTTTATCAGTTTCAGTGCCCAAGGCACAGGGAATAAATACAGGGTAAAGAAGACAGAAAGGACTGTTGGTAGCCGACAGTTACTGTGGGAAGAGAGGATCATTCTTTATCAAGGAGGTAGTCACTGGTAGATTTTCTATGTTCCAGTGATGGTACCATACCCAACTATGGGTTCCAATAATTAGACTTTGTGAGTTATCAAAAATTAACAAAAATAAAGAAGATAAGAAGTTGGAAAGGGAATAGGAATGTGAAGGAGGTTTATAGGAGGATTTAGGGAGAAATGTTTAGGGGGTAGAATGTTCATGTTTCATTTTATATGTGTTAAAATTCTCAAGAATAAAGGTTATTTAAATTAAGAGTTTCTTTAGAGAGAATATCTAATAAATGTCGGGATCAGGAGTCCATGTAATAAACGGAAGAGCACCAAAGAAGGAATGAATGAAGATAAAATAAAAATCTTTAACACCTTAATCTTAATTGATTAATAGATCAATACTAATGGTAGGAATGTCATGGTTTTCAGAAGGGAAATGAATGTCAGCAATGACAGTAACGATGTGATCATCATGGTCAGAAACAAAAGAGGGAACATCAGTTCAGATAGCACAGTCATTAAAATCTAAAAAAGCCAGGGGACAGATCCTTAGGTAAAGAATCTGTCTTGTAATTGTGGGAACCTGAGTTCAGCTACCAGAACTCATATGAAAACAGGGCAGAGTGGTACCCAGCTGTAACGGCAGCATTGCCAGACTTTGTTCAGTGAGAGATCCTATTTCAAAACATCAGGAGGCGAGTAACTGAGGAAAACATCTGCATTAGATGCCTCATCTCCACAAGTGTGTAACTAGAACATCGATTTCTATTCTTGCTTTTATTCCTTCAACAGAAGACCTCCTCTAGGTAGAGTCATCAAAGTGTGTTCACTAGTTAAATGCCATTAGTCATCTTTGAAGAATATTCTTGGGTGTAGTTGATTTTTGTAGAGCAATTTAAAGTTCACAGCAAATTTACAATGTAAAAAAAAATCCCATATACCGCCTGTCTCCACATGTCTCTCCCACTACCAAAAATCCTTACCAGACTGGTGGAGTTTTGGGACCGATGAACTATCACTGATACTTCGTATTCAGGCCCAACCCACAGATTACATTAGGGGTTTCTCATTTGCATATGCTATGGGTTTCAAAAAACTCAGAGACTTGTATCTACCTTTGTATCACATGTATATGAACACACACACACATATGACACACACACACAATTGAAAAAACAATCAAGAAGTACTATGGCAGCTATATATTTGCAAAGTGGATAGTGTGATAAAAACAGGTCAAGTTCTTCAGGCATGATCTGCTGAAATTACTCAAGAGAAAAATGATAATTTGTAAAAGTTCATGTTTATTAAAGAAATTTAAATATTATGTTTTCCGGGCTGGAGAGATGGTTCAGAGGTTAAGAGCGCTGGCTGCTCTTCCAGAGGTTCTGAGTTCAATTCCCAGCAACCACATGGAGGTTCAAAACCATCTGTAAATGAGATCTGGTGCCCTCTTCTGGCCTAAAGGCACACAATGCAGACAGAACAATAATAAATTTTAAACATATTAATAAATCTTAATAAATAATAATAAATAAATCTTAATAAATAAATCTACAAAAACAAAACAAAAAAATATTATGTTTTCCAAAAAGAAAGTGCCAGGTACAAATGAGTTCACTGGTGAATCCTACCAAAGTTTAAGGCTAACACTGCGCTCTACTCAGCACAAATTCTTCAAAGGATCTTTCAGAAGACAGAAATAGAGGACATGGTTTAGGACCAGCACCACTCCACAGCAAACCTAGAGAAAGACATCACAGGAAAATAAATCTATAGAGAAATGTGGCTCGTAAATATAACTTTGATAAAAATCCCCACCTGAAAACAAGGCAAATGCAGGATTATAAAGCATAACTATACAACACAAATGGGCAAAATTTACCCTAGCTATGCAATGCCAATCTAACATGAAAATCACATGATTACATCAACAGCAAACACATCCAAGAGAACTTCCTGGACTTGATGAAGAATATTTACAAGAATCTATCATTTGTAACGTCTGCTGCAATGAGAATCCAGAAGCTTCTCTGCGAGACAAGGTAAAAGGAAATCTTAGGATTCCTTTCAAGGTTGTACAAGAAGTTACAGTTACTAAAACTAAAACAAACGGGAAAAGGCCGCAAATTGGGAAGGAAGAAACAAAGCCATCTCTTCTTATAGATGACACATGCTTTGTTATGTAAAAATTGGAAAGAATTGACCCAAATCATTCTGCAATAATAAGTAGTCAAAAATGAGATGGAAGAATTTAAAATTAATGTATAATATCTCACAGAGACAGAGAGCAAGGAAAGAGGTATCTTGATTGAGAGACCCATTATGGGGCTAGCGAGAAATATGGTACTGGAGAAATTTCCAGGAATCCCTGAGGATGACCCCAGCTAAGACCCTAAGCAATAGTGGAGAGGGTGCCCTGTAGTTAGATTGATGAATATCTTAAATGTCACCATAGAACCTTCATCTAGCAACTGATGGAAGAAGAAGCAGAGAGTCATAACGGAGCACTGGGCTGAGCTCCCAAAATCCAGTTGAAGAGAGGGAGGAGTGAGAATATGAGCAAAGAGGTCAAGACCATGATGGGGATATACACTGAAACTCCTTACCTGAGCTAATGGGAGCTCACCAGCTCTGACCAGACAGGAAAGGAACCAGGATAAGACCAAACTAGGCCCTCAGAATGTGGGTGACAGTTGTATAGCTGGGGCAGGCTGCAGGGCCACTGGCGTGGCACCAGGATTTATCCCTACTGCTTGTACTGGCCTTTTGGAACCCGTTCTCTTTGGATGGATACCTTGCTCAGCCTAGATATAGTAGGGAGGGCCTCGGTCCTTCCTCAAAGCAATGTGCCTTCCCCTCTCTGAGGATTGGATGGAGGTGGGGTGGAGAGAAAGGTGGAAGGAGTGGGAGGAGGGGACAAAGTGGGAACTGGGATTGGTATGTAAAATGATGAAAAAAGTTTTTAAAAATAAAATAAAAAGAGAAAAAACATTAAAAAATAAAATATAATAATCATTTTTTGCAGTGTGGAGTGTTGACATATATGTATGTATGTTTATATTTTTATTTATACATCAAAGAACTAGAAAGTGGGTCATGAGGGGAGAGGAGGAGACCTTAAGAAAGATAGGAAATGAGAGAATGACAGAACACATGCATTAGGAAAACAGAGAAGGACTAACTGAGGGAAGAAGGGGCACCCTGCTAGAGAAGAAGAAGCAGGGGTGGGGAGGACGGCAGGGAGAGAAATAAATGAGAAGAAATCATAATGGCATATGTATGAAGATGTCACGATGAAACCCATTACTTTCTTTGGTAACCAAAAATTAATAGTAAAGAAAAAATAGAGTATAATTAATAAAGCAATGGTATTTATTTTTAATTAAAACACCAGTTGATTTTTATATACCAGCAATGAGTATGTGATGCTCAAATTAAAAACAAAATACCATTTACATTAGCATCACCACTGCAATTCACAGATATAAATCTAACAAAACTTGTACAAGATGTATGTGACACAAAGTATAAAATGTTGGTGAAAGATATAAAATAATGAATAAACAGAGAAATATTCCATGTTTATGGGTAGGATGATTTAATATTCTCACTTCAACTTGATCTACAGTTTTAGCCTAATTGGGATCAAAATTTCAGCAACAATGCGTGCAACTAGGTGACTATACGATAGGTTATATATGATAAAGAGTACAAATATGTAACATTTTGGAAAAGGTAAAACTATGTAGTTAGAAAAAAAGACTCCTGATTTCTGGGATTAATGGAGAGGAAGGTATGGACAGCTGGAGCACAGGGGGTGTTTAGGGCAGTAAGACTGCTCCGTGCCGCATAACCGTGAGCTCAAGTCTCTGTTGACAGCCGCGTGTGATGAGCAATGTCGAGAGTGTCCCTCTGGTGTCACCTGTGGGCAATGGTTGACGTTCCTCCATCTGTCAGGATCCACCAGTCTTCTGTGACTTTTGTCAGTGATGGGCTGTGCATGTTTGGGGGCCAGGTAGTATGTGAGGACTCTCTGTACCTCCTAAATTTTCTGTCAACTAGAAATTGCTCTGCAAAAAGAATTCCACTAAAGCATGCCATTCCCTCTCGAGATAACTGAGTGCATTAGGCCAGTGTCTCATAGTTTGTGGAATCACGTAGAAAAGACGCCCTGCTGAACGGATAAATGGAAGAAGAATCCAGGTTCTAGTCACTGCCATTGCATTACAAACCCCCAACAAGCAACAGGTGTTTCGTTCAGTACTGAGCAGGCCAGGAGGTTGTCAAGAACACCTTCTGGGAAGTTGTCTGCCACTGCAATTAGATGTTGGCTGGGTCTATGGTCACCAGAAGACACAGGAGCTGACTACATGTTCCTAGGTTCCTAGCCTACATATTCAAGACGCATACTTTCACGGTGGCAGGTACTAGAGACTTCGGGGGTTTGGTCAGGCTGTCTCTCACAGCATCTACACGTGTTTTGTATTTTTTTCCCTTGAAGAGATGTTCTTACAGGAAATTAAATTTGTGTGTGATTCAGACACAACAGGGCTGAGAGACACAACAGAATGTGGAAAAGGTCAAATTATAACTCAAAAGGCAAAGCTAACTAATTACTCCGAATGGGTTGACAGAATAACATTTGTTTATCTCAGTATGGGATCAGCTTTGCTAATTAAAATGCAAATTCCTTTTCATTTGTAAGCGGAAGCACTGACAAATTAAATCTACAATGTATCCATACCCAAAATGGCAGGGTAGGTTTTTCACAGTGTCGCCTGTATGTCCCTTCAATGCTAAGTGCAAAGGGGCGATACTGTTCTGGGCCACTAGGTGGCACCTTTGCATATTTTTGAGAAATCTAGATTGCAAATAGGAAAACAAGGGTAGGACATTTCCTTTCCCAAGTCCTACATGGAGGGCATCTCAGCTTCTTTAGATGCCAGTGAATACAAAGGTTCTCAGAGATACCAAGGAGCTGGGGATGAGACCACGGGAAGTTATGTCTTAAGTAATTTTCTCTCTCATAACTTCATTATTCTATGCCTGTTGGTCAGTGTGCATCAGAACCAGGAATCATTGCCCCTTATTGAAATACAGGAAAATCGACAGAGAATGTTTTACTCGGTTTCAGAGACAATACGGGGATCCAAGTATTCAAACTTGTGATATGATCGCTGTTATTGTTAATACCAAAATATCGAAAAAAAATTTATAAAAATAATTAAAAACTATGTTGTCAAGCACTAGGATATGTAAAAATGTTTAAATTGTGACCCTTAAGTTTTATAAAGACAATGGGAGAAAAGATTGGATATACAAAAAGAGATCACTTAGTATTTAGCATTAAATTGAACTTGCAAACAATGAAAAAAATGAGTTATGTAGGCTTGTAATGTGACATCTCTACCAGTAGAGGACGACATAGTCTAAGGAATTTACTACATTTACTAAATTAAGGAATCTATTACACCTAATTGTAAATTAGGTCTGCAGACCAGGTCAGAGGACGCTGATGGCTGATGATAATATCATACTCAGTATGAAATATGTGATGAAAAGCCAAAAAAATTAAGGTATGAAGAGCCTTGATGTATAAACTTACTTTGTGTACATCATAAAACACCATCAACTTCCGTAACATTATTTGGTTAATAAACTGTGAATTCAATTGAAAAACATAGCTCTACTTCAGGTGACTCCTGCATTCCCTGTGCTAAGCACCTCTGCCCAGTGTTAAGGTTGAGGTGAACTTCATATGACAAGGTTCCGTGGTCCTGGACTTAAGTTAGTTTAGTCACTGCATATTTATGGAGCACCTACTGGGAGACAGCAAGGTCCCCCAAGTAGAACACACAGTCCTTTAAAGGGAAGTGCAGAGGAAATGAACACAGTCGTTCAGGACTGGGTGGGGGGAGGAGACTGGGAGGGGAGTGAGTCCTTTCTCACTTCCATGTCCCTAGCACATAGCACTGATCTCAGGACACAGCAGCCATGTGTTCAACTAAAGTGACCTGAAGTACAAAAATGGGAATTTGAATTCAGACTTCTCCAGTAAGGCCATTGAAGGTGGAAAGGATTCTGGGATTATTATAACTCCAGGGTGGTGCCCTTCTCCATGTTCTGGTGACTCTACCTCTCTTGCTCATGATCAAATGGCTTCCTGGACCCTGGAGAATTAGACATTGGCAGGAAGACCTTTGAGCACAGATCTGGCTGGGAAGGTGCCTGTGCTCCAGCTGTGCACAGGTCAGCCTGGGCAGACCTTGGTGAGAGCAACATGAAGACCTGTGAAATGGATTTGGGCATTATAGTTTTTCTGTATAGATCTAGGACAAGATGGAAAACAGTCTCCATCCCTGATGCTCAGAGATAGTAGAGGAAAGGAAATTCCTTGTGTCTGGAGGATCAGGAAGTTATCTGCCTGTGTTAACCCACTACTTCCTAAGCATGGATTCCATAATGGGAAAACTACCTTTCAGAGAGAGTAAAGTGGTAGACGTGGGCTCCAGTAGCAGTGTGAGAATCATTACTCTATCACCCTGTGTAAAAAGCATGTTTACACAACCTTAGATTGCATTGCCAAAGCCACACCTAGCTGCACAAACTATTCAGAGTTCATGGTTGACAGAAATTTATCTATGTGGTGTACAATTGCACATATTTTATCCAAATGTAATGAATTAAGCAGTAAAACAGAGAATAAACAATTACCCTAAGACAAATTAATTCTATACTCCACTCCAGAAAGAATGGAAAAATAGAGAGTTAGACAGAGCTTTGTGTAAAAGGCAGCTGGTGCATCTCTGATGATTCATGGGGGTCACAAGAATGCTGGGACCTGGGGGATTTTGTGAATAGTTTGAGAAGAGGGATGGACAGAGGCGGGGGTGAGACCAGAACCTGAGAAGTAGACGAGATAAAATCTGAACAGAAATACAGCGGATGGAAATGATGAGTGCTGGGACTGTTTGGAGTCCTGGCCTCCAGCTGCTCTTCCCTGCTAGTGACCTTTACTTGGCCTTCTGATTTGAGCTACTGTTTGAGCTACTGTGTCAAAGTTGTTTACCAACCCTGCTTCCTGAGCATGTGTTGCCTTGGCCTTGATTGAGGATCAGGAGATGAGGTTTTCACCTGTTGGCTCACCTGACTGTGTTGGGTATAAAAGCCTCCATGGTGCTATTCAATAAGGGCTTCTTTTGCAGTGACTAGAGGTGTGTGCTTGTGTTAATCCTAATGTCCTTTGCTCGGGTTTCGGTTCCAGGCCATGCAGGCGCTGCAGATGAGGAAGAAAAGGACCTCACATAAAATGCAGGAGTGCCAAGAGGATGAGAACAAATGGGTGGGGACATAATTTTAGAATCAATTGCTGTTAAATTCTCTGAGCAGAAAACTTAAATGTGTACCTTACAAAAATCTTGATTGAATTTAGGACAGAAATGATTTGGAAAGAAAAAAAACGATGGAGTTAAATATATCCTCAAAAATTCCTTAACTATAAGAAAAAAAGAATAATTCTTACATACTTTCAGGAAACAAAACGTCAGCAGGCTATTATCTAAACAACGCATCTACATGTTGAGTCTAGAGGGACTGAAACGAGGCCTTTGTCTCCACTCCAGCATCTTTCCACGTTGCTCTGCATCCCTCTCTGAGAAGACTGAGACTATTAATGGGACTGTCATGTAAAATCCTGAAGCTTTAATGAAGTTGAGCTCTGCAAGGAACACTGTTGGTGCCTTCCACTTCCCTTTCTCTACTAGTTGAATCTTGGTTAGTAATAGCTCATAGCTATTGTCTTGGGCAATTTTCTGTTGAAATAATAGAATACCAAGCGTGCACACACATACACACACACAAGCGCTCATGCATGCGTGCATGCGCCCACACACAAACCCACATATCAGTGGGCAGTTTATGATCCTGTGACTGGAGGTGCAAGTTTGGGGAGATGTGTCTTTTGGGTGTCTTCTTGCTAGGAGAGTCTCTACAGCATTCCCAAGGTGGCTAGCACTAAACCATGGGTATTCAATTCCAATGAACATTTTGCTGGGGTCACTGAAACCATTGTACTCATCTCTTTTTCCTGAGTACCGTCTTGGTTATGGCAAAAGGACTCTCATCCTCAGCTAGCCTAGGAAGCCATGCTTGTGTTAAGTGGCTTTGTACAACAACTGATAAATAATTTGGAGTATAAGGGTGAACCTGCTATGTCAAGGTGAAGACAACCCCTTGGCAGCGCAGTTTACATACAGGAGCTTGCTGAGGAGCAGTCTGAGGGTAGATTCTAATGAAAGCCACATCTTTGCCTAGTCTAGTGCTTTCTTCCAACATCTCTTGCCTCCTTCATCCTGTCATGATGCCTCTTGAGAGTGCTCTGTGGGTGAAGAACACACATGAAAGTTCTCATTTCAGCCTCTGTCGCTAAGGAATTAAACTTGAGAGAATCTCCCTGTGTCTCTGTCTCTGTCTCTCTGTCTCTCTCTCTTTCTCCCTGTCTGAACTAGAGATTAAACCCAGGGCCTCTCACATGCTAGGTAAGTATTCTACCACTGAACCACACCTACATCTCTCTCTCTCTCTTTCTTTCTCTCCTCTCCTGTTTCTATTGGACTCTCTGGAGTCCTAGATAAGTGACCCTTCCTGCTTCCACTTCCTGATTAGCTGGGATTATAAGCATATGCTGCTAGGCCCAATGTTCTGGAATATCTCATGTCTGAAATGCTTGATATTGAAGTATTTCTGA
>LOJH01005952.1:34953-45435 GCA_001685095.1 Ellobius talpinus | reverse complement strand
ACTGTAATTCTTGCTTGATACCTGTTTTGTTATATGTAATTTTACTTTGTTAAAATTAAAGCCTTCCTTTTTATTTGAAAAGAAAAGGGGAAATAGTGTGGGAAGTCCTTCTGTCTATGTGTTGCTTTTATTGGTTAATGAATAAAGCTGTTTCAGCCAGTGGCTTAACAGAATAGGGCAAGGAAGGAATTCCAGGCAGATAGAGGATAGAAAAAGTAGGCGGAGTCCAGGAGAAGCCAGGTAGCCACCTGCAAAAGACAAGACTCACTGGAACCTTGCCAGTAAGCCAAGCTGCATGGTGATACACAGATTAATAGAAATGGGTTAATTTAAGATATAAAAGTTAGCCAGAAATATGCTTAAGATATTAGCCAAGCAGTTTTGCAAATAATATAGTTTCTGAGAGATTATTTCTGTACTGGGCAGCCAGGAACAAAAAAGTGGCCTCTGCCAACATCAGTCCTTAGGACTCTAAGAATACACAACCTATTCAGAACATTCAGAAGTGGCATTGAGAAGAGAACTAACTTTTCTTATGCCAGACAGCTCTCTCAATATTTCACAAGCATTAGCACATTTTATTATTGTTTAAAGCTCACTGTGTAATGATGAGTATTATTTCAACGAGATCATCAAATAGTTTCAAACTGTTATGTAGCTGAGTGAGGTAAGATAGTGGTAAATAGCAAATAACAAAAGACCCAGGTAGTGAGTTTATGAGCTCCCATGACCACAGGCTTAGCCAGAGGAAATCCTCACTAAAAAATCTGAGTTAGCTCAGAAACATCATGTCTGGCTAAGAGGACTCTCATTCTCCAGGCAATAAATCTGCCTTCATTTTATTGTCCCAATACATGATGTTGTTTCTCTCTCTTTTTTATCTCTGAAATTTTGATCTCAGAATCACTGGACAATTGGTTCTAAGAACCTCATTAATTCACATTTACTCACTCTAATTTAATATTGCTCTATAAGTCAGTTTATCTCAAGCAAAGAGTAATGTCCGGAATGGAGCACACCAGGAAATAGGAAGATATTGAGCTTTCATTGAACAAGTAAAAATATTTCCATATACTTTTGGAGGAAACACATTTACTCTATAACATATAATAACAAACCTTGCATTTGTACAGCTCTCTCCTCAAAATAGTTTCATGCCCTATCGTTCCAGCCTCAACAAGCTCTGGGAAATAAATCAGGCCACCTGACCCACAATCCCACCACCAGTGTGTCAGAGCTCCCCATTATCTACCTCTCTGACAGCATTTGTGCATTTCAGTCTTTTTAATAATCATCATTATAACTGGGGTTAGACGATATCTCATTGTGATTCTGAGTTGTTTACCTGATGATTACCTAAGTCAGCAAACCACAGAGATATTATCTCTTTAAAAAAAAGACACTACTAATTTTAAAATATTAGCACATTAGTCGGAAATTCCTGTGTATAGTACATCCAGTTTCTGGTTGTTACTAAGATTTTATGTCATCACACTATTTATCAAAATTAATGAGCCACCATGGACACTTTATTAGCTAACATCATCCTAAAGTCAAATTTACTTAGTTTCTCCCTAATTCCTTTGTTCTGTTTGCAGATCTCATTTAAGAGACCATGCTGCATTTTCTCCCTAGAGACAATGGAAATTTCTGAAGTCTTTTCTGGGTTTGGTGATTATGATAATTTGTGAAGGAATTTTTACAGAATATCTTTGATTAGTATTACATGATTGTGAGAAGGATGGAGTGCTTAAATGCAATTCTCATCATACATATAAAGGATTATAGATTATTAATATGATTTTCAATGTGATGTTCTCCTTGACCACTTCCCTAAGACAATATTTGTCAGATTTCTGCGCTGTGGAACGACCACTGTCTAAACCTTTTCTTTGGAAACACTTGACAACTTGTAACTCATACTAAAGGAATAGATCATGTTGCTCTGCATCTTGGAAGCAACATAGTTACATAAATCTCTTGAGATTTGTGGTTGTTTGAAAGAAAATGTGCCCCAAGAAGAGTGGCACTGTTAAGAAGTGTGGCTTTGTTGAAGTAGATGTGGCCTTGTTGGAGGAATTGTGTCACTGTAGGCCTTGATGTCTATTTTGCTCAAGTTTTGCTCAGTGTGACATAAAGTCTACTTCCTGTTGCCTGAAAGATGTGGGACTCTCAGCTTCTTCTCTACCATCATGTCTGCCTACATGTCACCATGTTCCACCATGATGATAATGGACTAAACCTCTGAACTATAAGTGAGCCCTACCTTAGTGTTTTCCATTGTAAGAGTTGCTATGGTCCTGGTGTCTCTTAACAGCAATAGAAACCCTAACTATTATTTCATATAGCTTTTTTTCAATTCCCCTTACTTGTTTCTTTATTTAGTCATCCTCTTGTATGAAAGTGTCCATATAAATATTTTATATTTTGACTTATAATCCAATACTAATTCATTTCATTGTTCAAAATGCAATTGCTTTGGCTACTGGAAACTTTACTAAATGGTTCTTAGATCCTTTCAACCTATCTTGGGGATTAGGGCTGAACCCTCGCTTTCTGTACTACAAATTGATCCAAACTCATCTGTACAATCCCTGTCCCAGTCCTAGAAGCTGCTGTTTACCCAAGGATCACTGGATTCTTTATTGGAGAATATTACTAGAAACCAAGATCTATGCTCCAGGTATCATCATGTATACTGAGGTGCCACTGCATATAAACTCTCAATTAAAAGAGTGTCCTGTTTGTTTCAGACTACTTTAAAAGTACCATCACTTAAGTGCTTTAAATATTAAACATTTATTTCTCATAACTGTGGTGTCTGGAAATCTAAGATGAGGGTGAATTCTTGTGAGTGATCACTCCCTGGCTTGGGGACAGCTATGTTCTTAAATGGTAGATAGAGAGAGAGAGTGGAAGCAAGCTCTCCATGTAGTCTTATGGGGGCACTAATCCCATCATAGGACCTACCTTCATGATATAATTACCTTCCAATTAGTATAACATCAGAGAATAGAATTTCAAGGTCAAGCAAGGAATATTTATGCAAGTATACTAGCGTATGGACTTACATACAGCTATAAATATTTCTGTATATAGTTATACAAGTATATTTGAGTCCATACTGATATTTACAACTTTATTCTATTTGCCCATATATCTGTCTAGCCTCCTACCTTTTTCAACTGCTAGTTCTCACTTCTACAATGAGACATCTGGTTCCATCACTCAGTTGTTTAATCCTAGTGTATATGCATAATGATTTTAGCATTCATAACGATTCCTTTGTGGAGAACAACTTTATAAATTAAAGCACTTATACACACACTTCAATTTGCTTTTATTTTTACACATACCCATCATTTCCATAGTTACTTAAATCAACATGGCCCTGTTTCCTTTAGAGTATGCTGATTCATACACTGATTCATACACGGTAATAGAGCTAGATCCTTTTGTCATATTCTGCATTCTATCCAGTAATACTCTGACACCATACACAATTTATTTCTAAATTTATATACTTAAAGATTCACCCTTCATGCTATAAAGATCTGTGCATACAAACGCACTTCTGCTTAGATATGACTTTGTAATCTTGCATCTTATAGTCGCTCTAGTAAATGCAGTGCCCTCCCCAGTGTCTGCTTTGCTCAGTAAAGTGGCCACTAAGCTTTCACAAAACAGATAAATAATAAGTACTAACTTTAAAGTGCCAGATACACCAAAATATGCAGATGTGATTTTCTCTGGAATTCTTTTAAGATATCCTTCAGCATACAGAGTAGAGGGCAAGTGTCCTAGAAGAAAAAAAAGAAAGCATCTAGATTTGAGGCTAGAGGAAGAATTCAAACCCAATTTGCTCTTATGCAACCTGATAAAGAAGAAAAGAACAAAATGCTAAAATACAATAGCAAAAAAAATTTTGTCTATTAGGTATTTTTACCATTGGCTTAAGTTATTTCCATTCTTCTATTGCTTACTCATGAGAAAATTTATAGACAAAAGATTTAAAAAAATATGTGCAAGCCAAATTTAGTCTTATATGCTTATAAATAATGCACATGTTCTTATCCTAAACTGTTGTCATATCTCTGCTGATGTGGTTTACCCAGAGACAAGCTACTGAGAGTGAGCTATGTGGCCTTAAGGTTACAGTTCCCAGACTCATTATACAGGCAATATTAAGAGGATGCTTATGGCAGTCCCTGGAAAGGAGATCACACATTTCTTTGCAAGTACAGACACCATACAAAGTAGTTAAAGGGTACATAACCTTGAACTTGTGAGAAAGACTAGTCAGAAATCAATAGTGAATATTTAAAGATAACAACATTAAGGGGAACGACTTATTCTCTGGGTAGTGTCCTGAATTCAAACATTAGAAAACATTTCTCTCTGAGTCCCTTGCACTTATCATTCTCTCAGGAATCACTTGCATGTAAGTTGTTTTTGTTTTCCAATACTGAGTTTCCTTTCTTTGAGTTGGGGAAATATCTATTTTGCTAAAGCATGCTGTCCCAGAAGTATATCTTGCTAAATCTCCATTTCCTGTGAAGATAATCTTCCCCACAACCATGCACCTTGCAAACCTAAGCTGAGGACAGTGTGCTCTTTGAAGGGAAGATAAAGGCTTAGAAATATCAAGAGAGATTCTTCTATTGATAGGGGAAAACAGTAAATCTTTCCTAATGTGGATTTTGCTTTGACAAATTCTTGAAAGAACCATTTGTACCTCTTCATTTAGACTCTCCACTGATGACTGGAAATGGAAGAGGAAAAAATCTCCTGCCTCATGCTTATGTAGCTTTAGAGTCTCCAAAGCTCCAACAGAAGAGATCGGGCCTTCTAGAGATTTGCCCTTAATGACTGGGCTTTAAGAAGGCAAGGGGGATATTGATCTCCTAGGCACTGTAATTGCTAAATGCTGGCCTTGGAGTTCTGCACAAAATAGTAAAAAGTACACTTGTCGTACACATGTCATCCAGGGAGGAACATGTTCCCCTTGTTATGAAACGGTCATCTTGGAGCAGAAAAGCAGGCCCTTCTTAGGTGTCAATCCTTTAGCCAGTGTCATGATCTCATGAGGTAGAAGAAATCATTCGAAGCAGAACCAAAATATTACAGCAGCAAAGACTGTGTGTGGCAGGGTTTGAAAAAATCCAAGACATAGTCTGATTTATTCTACCTTTACAAAGAGTATCCTTTGTGAGTCCCTTGGGATAATGGCCCACTTTTGTGATCCTACTTGAATCTGGCATAAAACTTTTTTAAAAAAGACTCTGAATTAACATTAAATCACTTCCTTTAACAAGTTTTCTGCTCCCTGGAATATGCCATTAAGAAAAATGAACACAGAAAAGTTCTATCATCATTGACATTTTACAGGCAACACTAAACTCTTTCGAAAACAAATTTCTGCCAAAGGTCATGCAGGGACAAAACAATGGTAAAGTACTACACACAAATCCGTGAATGGGTATTTCATGCCCAATTTACAGGAGGATGGAGGGAGAGCATCAATTCTGTAACACAAATTTATCAGATCAGAAACTGGATTCACTCTGGGCTTTAACCTCAAAACCTTAAATCCCTAATAAAGCCATGTTAAGCAAATCATGTGCTAAGCTCTCCTTCAAACAACAATGAAGGCCATGGCATGCAATGCTTCTGCTAATGTTGCAGTCGAGATCAGGGCAGGGTTTTGTTATTGCTGTTGTTGTTCCACATGTCCAGGAGAAAAGATATAATGATCAAGGCAGTTGAAGAATATGGGAACCCACTGGGGAGAGAGGCAGTGCAGGGTTCTCATGCACCCTGTGAACATTAGACCCCTCTCAGTTGATTGCTGCCACAGTCCAAATTTCCCACAGGAAGATAACAGACTCAGTGGTCACTTAATCTTCATCTAAATGGAAGTTCTGTGAACCCTTGCAAAGAGCAAGGCTTAATACGGGAATAAGAGTGCAATATCACCTCATAGCCAGTGCTAGCCAGTAAAAGGTCAAGAAAAGAACACAAGTCTATTCAACATTGGGTTTCCGTATTAGATTTCCTTTCAAGTGCCTATATATGAGGAACTGTGGGTTCGAATCTAATCAGGACGAGTCCTAAAACTCAGTATTCTTGCATTCCACAGCCTCAGAGTATAAATCTGGAGTCTAGATAACACCAATCTACTTACTTTGTTTGCTTAAACAATATCAACATCACACAGGCACACAGGAGTTACACAAGCAACCACCTCCCTGCTCTCTGTGAGCCTTAAGATGAATTTCATCTGGTGCAAAAGATGACTAAATGACTCACAGTTCCCAAAGCAAAAAAGTTAAAAGTGCTTCTTTGTGTTATACTTGAATCAATTCTCGCACAGCTTAATGAAATGGCCTTAACAAACTGGGCTCCTATCAGAGGGATCCCACATCACTTTCCCTATATCCACATCGTATTTCTAGGCAGGTGAGCTTTGATACCATATATGAATGTGATTACACACTCTTTTCCCAATTAAGTAAAAGTCCCCACTTTCAATAAGAGTACTTGCAAATACTGTTGGAGAGATATTTTTAATTTAAATGAGAATAAAATCCTTTCTGAACCACATTAACCCTGTCTAGACATTATTTACGCTAGCTATTCAGAGTCTTGAGTAGTAATGTTACATCATAACACAGAGAATTTGAACCAATCCTGACAAATCCTGGTACTACTTTATAGGAGCATAAGCTTTCCACTTATAGAGAATTAATAAATTGGATTCTAACTGTCCGCAGGGCATATACAGCAAGATAAAACATCTTCCAAAAATTACAGTATGTTTTGGAATGAGTCAAAAAGTATCAGTAGCTGCTACAGATGCATTTCCAGGATGTAGAGAAGCTCATTTCATCTCAAATGGCTCTGTGATCCGGTATGGCATTAATAATGGAAAGAACAGCCTTTAAAATAAAGTAAATGCATTTGGAACAGTTACTGAGATGGTGTCTGTCTTTAAAAAAAAGCCCTCAGTTAATAACTTACAAGTTGATATGATATATTCTTTAGCCTATGCTGTCTGGAAAGATTTATCTTTTGCGTTAAACTTCAGGCAGAAGAAAATAAAATAAAATTTGAGCTCTGTGGCAAACTGCCTTCTTCCATTTCCTTTACTTTTTAATTTCTATTATTACCAACTTTAGAATTGCTTCATTGACCTTCTACAGTATTTCAAAAGGTGGTTTAGATGCCAAAACAAAGCTGTAAATAAAATATGCCTATGTGTGTACACATAGACCACTCAAGATGTTAATCAAGAAGAACATAAATCATTAATACGTTTTACCTTCGTACAAAAGACAAGTTATGGCCATGTGCCCGGCGTGTTTTAGTGCTATTACTTTTCTTTACAGCTGCTGTCTCAAGCTGCTTCAGAGGCGTGAGTTAGTTTGAATTTTCTTGCTTAGTAACCAGTAAGTCAGCATCTCTTCCTCTCGCTCTCCAGGCTCTGCTCTGTGAATATGTCTAATAAATTGAAATGTGGAAAAGACAGGAAAGAATATATCCTGCATTTTCCCTTCTCTCCCTATGTTCTCTTTCTCTCTTTCCCACTTCTTCCCCTCCTCTCTCTCCTTCCTCCTGTCTCTGCTCCCCTCTCCTCTACTCTGTCTGTCTTGTTTCTGACTATCCACTTGTCCTTCCTTGAAAAGGGGTATTTATTTGTTTCTTTCCTTTGCTTCCAACAGGCCGGAGTTAGCAACCAGCCTAAAATAGACAAAAGGGAAAAGAGGTGTGGAATATTTCGGTTAATTTATCTAAAAATAAATTAATAACACAAAAAGAACTCATAGTGATTCCAACTGAGCTCCCAGAAGGGGAAAAATATTTTCTTATATTAGTATAGTTATCAGCCAGAAAATTCAGAGTGTAATGAACTAAATCCTGCATTGGCCAACAGAAACTATGTACAAAACATAACTGAATAACCTTGACTCTGCTTGCCTCCCACACACTGCTCATTAGCAGAAAAGGCAATATATATATATATATATATAAATCCTCTGGGCACTGCTCTGAGGTAATTTTATAAATGCCACAGTCATGTTTTAATACAATGCCAAGAAAATACTCTTACAAAGCAACATTTCCCAGACTTCATCAGAAGGAAGATGAATGTAAAAAATTCTAGAAGGTTACTAAAAAGACATTCAGTATCATATAACATTTTAAAATGTATTCTTTGGAAGGTTAATACAGAAGATAAAAAGGAAATTAATAAATTAAAAATATATCCTAATTCCATTCTCACGCTAAAAATTAATACCCAGATTCCAAATCCCAAGCCTGCCATCTTCATCCTTTCCTTTTGCTTATGCTGGGCGACATGTCTACCTATCTGTCACACAGATCTGAAAAGCAGTGCCTAACAGCCCTCTGGGCCATCTACGCATCTAAGAATTGAATGAGCCAGAACTGTCAGGTCCATACAGTTTTGTTTCTCCAAAGCCATGCTGCATTTTTTTGACCAGGAGAAAATAAGGGCTCCCACGAGATCATCTCTCATAAATTGGGCCTTAAAATATGTCTCAATGGGCGAAACAAAGCAATAGGTTTTTCTGTTGAATTTTGGAGTGACTTGCAAACCAAAACCTATGGTAAATAAAAGAAACAACTATTTTATTTCCAACTGAACTATTCTTTAAACAAAAGTATAAAACTCATAAACATCCTCAACAACAAATACACATAGAAGTCCCAATATATGAACCCTTCATCTCTTTTGAGACCTTTCTAACTACAGCACATCAGGTACCCTTAGGACCCAATTCTGTCTTCTTTACCCACACACCGTATCCCAAGTTGCTGCTTTCCTGAACTTGTAGATGATGTTCTCAACCTAAAATTACTAGTGTTCAAGTGGCAGGGAAGATGGTTCAGCAGGTTAAGTGCTCCCCATGAACGCTTGAGGACCTGAGTTCAGATGCTCAGTGCTCACAATAACAAAACAGGCCCTGCAGTGCTTTTCTTTGTTGGTGCTGGAGAAGAGAAAAATGGCAGATCCCAGGAGCTCGCTAGTCAGCCAACCTAGCTAAATCCATTAGCTCCAGGCTCACTGAGAGACCGTGTCTTGAGAAAATGAGTTTGAGAAGCACTAAGGGAAACATTCAAATCTGACCTCTGACCTCCATACACACACATGGACACACACTTAATCACACACACAAGACATAAACCAGCTTCACATCTGCATTCGTCTGAGTCTTTCTCAACCAACTACACTGCTGTTAGACCCTACACGCTCTGACGAACTTTCCACAGTTTCGGAATTGAACTCACTATCCCTGTGTTGGGTCTAAAGGTCATGGCGTTTCCAACCACAAACAGATTGTTAAGTTTTCCAGCACAGTACGTAGAAAATGGAGGAAGTATCAAAGTTCTCATTCAAGAAGTTTTAGTCACATCAGTACTACAATTACCAACGGACATACAGGGTTGAACTCGTCCAAACAGTGTGAGAAGGACGCAGAGAAGGTGCAAATAATAATGCTTAGGAACCTGGTGAGCAACAAGCTCAGTCAAAGCCCTGTTATATTCAAATTACATCCACAAAGGACCATACAGAAAGCAGTCCCCAGAGGTCACTCAAGTCTGGAGGCCTTTTCTGCAAATATGACAAACTCTACCGCAGAAGAGAGGGTGAAAACATTTAAGCAAAAGGTGAACCTTTATTAGTTTATACCTCCGTATGACATCTTCAGGGAAAATACTAAACTCAAACTTGTTCCAGAGAAGCCATAGAATAAAAACAAAGAGTTTGAAATGCAGTTTACTGGGAGTATTTTTAAGACAAGGAGAATTCACTGCAGTTGAAAGTACTATGATACATTAGCAATCAATTAATTACTTTGCGGTGTCTCATCAATTTTAGTTATTCAAGATATAGCCAGGAGTAGTAGGAATAAATTAGGAAAGAAGATTTAGTTTGGGTATCAGGAATACTTTTATAATCATTAAGTCAATTAAACAACAAAATTTGAAATTGGATATTTAATGTAACCGACAGAATCAAGAAAGATGAATTATGATATCAAGAATGAAAAGGAAATCCTAGGTTTAAAAGCACATCGTGAACCCGTCTTGTATTTGGAAAGAACAATGGTTCGGATTTTTCCTTCAGATCATTATGTTTTCTGAAATTTTTGAGACATCAGAAGATATGCTTAAAATAAATACATTAAATTTAAACAAAGACAACATATCCTATTGTAAAAATTCTCATTAAGTCATAAAAGTTGGGTGTCGTCTTTTATCTCCATTGATAA
Source organism: Ellobius talpinus (assembly GCA_001685095.1). Lineage (NCBI taxonomy): Eukaryota > Metazoa > Chordata > Mammalia > Rodentia > Cricetidae > Ellobius > Ellobius talpinus. Next base: position 35,137 of record LOJH01005952.1, on the reverse strand, counting down.
AAGGGTGTTCATTGCATATAATTCTGGAACACAACCTTTCAGATATAATGAAGACAACATATAATATAAGGCTGTCAATATAATCCAATTCTAAGATCTCTCTCTCTGTCTCCCTCTGTCTCCCTCTCCCCCTTCTCTTTCTGTGTGTGTGTGTGTGTGTGTGTGTGTGTGTGTGTGTGTGTGT
>LOJH01005952.1:0-33264 GCA_001685095.1 Ellobius talpinus | reverse complement strand
TTCTTTATTAACCAATAAAAGTAACACATAAGACAGATGACCCTCCTTCATCATTCTCATAAAAATCTTTATTTCCACTCACATAGAGTTAGTTTTATTGGTTCTAGTCCATGATTATAGGGGATGGGTATTGACTTAGGATTCTAGAAGGGTGACAGAGAGTCTTTCTTAGGGTTTCTATTGCTGTGAAGAGACACCACGACCATAGCAACTCTTATAAAGGAAAACCTTTAAGTGAGGTGGTGGCTTACAGATCAGAGGTTCAGTCCATGACACGGAGCATGGCAGTGTGGAGGTAGACATGGTGATGGCTACATCTTGATCAGAAGAAAACAATAAGTGGAATAAGACACTGGGCAGTATCTTGACCTCAAAGCCTGCTCCATAGTGACAGACTTCTTCCAACAAGGCCATACTACTCCAACAAAGGCACAACTCCTAATAGTGCCACTCCCTTTGGGGACCATTTTCTTTCAAATCACCACACAGAGTCAGTTACAAGGAGTCCTTGGGGACTGAGCTGTTTTTGCCTTGGCTAGAAATCAAAAGAGGAAGATGGTATTAAGTACCAGAATCCCTTTTAAGGACCTCTGTAAATGAGCAGAATTTCCCACATCATCAATGTTCTATGGCTTCCCCAGGAGCACAATCCTGCGGCTAAGGTTTTAATACATGAACCTTTGGGAGATATGCAACAATGCTGTCATCTCGGCATGACATTCACAATGTTGTACAGTCTGCTTCTCAAAAATAATATAGTTGTTTGGTGTAAGTAATAAAGTATGACAAAAGTAATGGGCTGTATTTCTTTCCATTTTTCTACTTATTTATTTATTTATTGTGTGTGTGTGTATGTATGTGCTTATGCACGTATTTCCACCATGGATTCTGGGTATAAAACCTGATGGTCAATCTTGGTAGCAAATACCTTTCCATACTGAGCTACCTCTCCAGTTCCAAATTTCCAACTTCAAGTGTTAAAGACAACACAGCATCTTCTGTAGCTTGTTGTCTACATATACATTTTCCTCCTCTTCTTCTTCCTCCCTTTTCCCCTCTCATTTCTCCTATATTTCTGTCTTGTGGCTCTGCAGTAGAAATCCCATTGCTATAGAGTGAAACACTGGAGCCTCCAGCCAACAACTGCATAAGCGAGCCCGGCAGTGGTCCTCCACTCCCTCCAGCTGGTCACATTTCTGGCTTACAACCTGACTGCCAAGCCATGCAGCTGACCAATTCCTGGACCCAATACTCTCAGAATGGTTATTCATATGAATCTCCATTAAGTTTTGGAGTAACAATTAAGTAATTGTTACAGAACAATAAGTTTCTCTAGGATCAAAGAATTATAGCCCAGTCCTATAATTTAAACCCCATTATTATCTAATCCCACCAGCTATGAATACTTCAACCTTCACACCTTTCTCCAAGAAGATAAAACAAGAACAATATGACCATAGACCAGGAAATAAAGCTGCTTACCAGTCCCTAGTGCTGCAATTGGGAAGCCTCTAAGTCTCTTCCCAGAGAGATGAAAGACCAAGTCCTACCATGTTCTCCTCCAAAACTTCAGCCAAAGAAAAGGGAAAGCAGTTTAGCTCTGGTGCCGTCTGTGAGGCATAACAATAGCTATTATCAATGAGGTGGAACACAGGAAATTTATTCCCAGGTCTTTTTATCTTCAACAAATACTTATTGACTATCACTGCACCTTCAGAACAGTCATAGACTCTCAGGATATTAACACCAAGGAGGGCAGATGACATATCTGTTCTCAGGGACATGATATTCTAGTGAGAAAAACAACCAAACACAAGATAAAAGAATGAATATGTGGCAACAATGACAAGTTCTATCACTGAAAATAAAGCAGAAAGGGGCAAATTCAAGGGACCGTTCCCAGGAGAGGGCTGTTTCACCGCAGGAAGAAGACCTCTGTGAGTGAAAACTTACTGTGTTCCCAAAAGTAAAAGAACCATTCCATTCTCCTTACAAACTAAACAAACAAAATGTCCTAAATTGAGACTCTGTTTTCAGTTTGTTAATTCCCAGCTCCCATCACACATTTCCCCTGTGAAACCCACAGCACACAAAGCACCGAGGTTCCCAGAGAATGTGGCTTCCTTCTCAACCTCTCCTCCTCTGAATTTTCCCACTGGGCCAACAATTCCCAGTCTGCGATATGACAGGCATAAGAGCATGCTTCTCATTGAATGCTGAAACTCTTCAGGGACATTATAAAATTTCTCTGTGTTTGAATCAACTTATAGGGATCATACTAGACATGTTGTAAGTCACAACAGGAAACTTAAAACCGGCACAAACATACACACAAACTTGAATTCACTCTGAGACTCTCAATTGGAAGTTGTTTAGGGGGGTTGCTTTGGTTTCCCTCCCCCATCAAGACAGTTTTTATCTTGAAGAGTTCGACAACATTTATCATGTAATCATATATGTGTAGAGTTGGGGATTTGGGTAGTAACTTACAGATTACTGACTCCAACATTGCCATTTATGAATGAGGAATCTCGGACCAGAAAAGATTATGCAGAATAGCTGTTCACATAACCAAGGTCTGTATGCCAGGAAGAAGTGCACCAGACAGCATTTAGCCCCGGGGTTAGTCACAATTCAGAGTCACAGACAAAGCTGACGTTGTGAGACAGACAAAATGATATGTGCCTGTCTAGAAAGGAAAGAGGGAGGAGGAAGGTAGGAAAGGGACGGAAGAGGGAAAAGAAAAACGGAGGCAAAGGGAGAGCTGGGAAATTAATGAAATTCAAAGAACAAACACTTCTGAGTTGACAACTCCTAAGGATTTGTAAGTGAAATACACAGCACTAGTTGTCCAGCTAAAAACTGAGGTGAGAAATGATGGTGTAGTTTTGAGTCTAAAATTATGAGGCAGGAAACTCAGGTGGGGTTTCTAAGTTATAATTTTGAGAGAGAGTTGCTTCTTCCTTTGATAAGTCTCAGACTTGCTGTCAAGACCTTCACCAGAATCTACAAGATCCACCCACACAAAATGTGGAGAGAAATGTACTTTACTCAATATTGACAAAACTGAAAGGAACTTTTTTAAAGGAACATTTATACCTTTTTCTTCTTTGGGCAGTTCTGAGCATAAAACATCAAGCCTTATAGAGGTTAGGCAACCACTCTATTGTTGAGCTATATCTCCAGCCAAGATCTAGTCTTGTGTTGAACTATAGCACTGGATGCCAGCATCAAATTGACACAGACTAGTAACAACATAGTTCTTTTATATAATCTGATAAAGTGCCTTATGAAATTAACATCATCAATGCCCACAATTTATCTTGGAGAAGACAAAATCCAAGGATTTCTTAAATATCAGTCATATACCATGAGAGAGCATCTATACAGAAAAGCTTTGTCATGGAAACTAGTTACACTGAAAACATCTCCTCTACACTCAAACTTGCTTGCTTAACACCAAGAAAGATCCAAAATCCACACTTCCTGATCGTCATGATGGATACAGAGATTTCTTGTAAAGCCCATCTGATGAAGCTCACAGTGTCAGCCTTTATTTAATCTGCTGCAGCAGAGGGATAGTCCATCAAGCAGAACAGTGGCCTATTGCATCAGCTAAAGAAAGATCCATGCAATAGCACTCAGAGAGAGAGATAGATACACTGTAGATAAATATGAAGCACTCATTTATATATTTTGCAGCTTGGTTCTGGATTTATCAAAATACCAGTCTACATGTCTCTGTGGGCAAAATTTTTTGATGTTTAGACTGAATAAATCAAACTCCAAGAAGGCATCATAAACACACAAACACAACAGCTATTTCAGTACAGAAATATGCCAAGAGCCATAGTTAGTTCTCTATACTCAGCTATCTGGTCCAAACGTGATCCCGACTTATATGCTTGTATTCTCCCTCACATTATTTCTTACTAATTAAGTTAGTTCTTCAGAAATTTTGTATATGTGTTCATACATTCCAACTATTCTCTCCCTATTCTGTCTTTCCTTCCTCCTGCCCATATCAAGCTCTCCCCACTCCTCCCTCCCTAACCCCTTTCTAGATTCAAGACCTGTGGTTTTGTTTTATAATTCATTTAGTTAAACTAGGGCCACCTCTGTGGTCATTAGATTGGGGTAATTCATTGGAGTCTCATAGGTTTGCCTCCCACTGCCTCCTACATTTGTATTTGTAACTGGAGTTACTCAAGTCAGGAACTACAGATCCCTGAAGAGCACACACACACACAAAGGCTGGGGGGAGTAGGGGGGACCTCTAGAATAGCTCTCTCAGGGTCCTTGTGCTTCAGGTTGTGGGTGCTATGTTTGACTTCTGTAGTTTCCCTGCTCTAATTTCATGTTCAGGCTTCTTATTAGAATTTTTCAAAGAGCCTTTGCTCAGCAACACACATCTGTTACGGCAGGGGATACTGTGCCCCATATATGTGTCCCCTCTCCAACGCTATCCATTGCTTCCCTTCTTCTCCTCTGCACCAAGACTGAGTGTTCATTCACAGACCTTGTTATGTTGCACCTGTTAAACTAAAAAGCAGGGAAGTTCATTCAACTGTGGGCCAGACAGTTTCCAGTCCTTGATCTGATGCAGAAAGTAACCAGGTCACGAAAAGGAGTCTTTGCAGATTTTGCTTCCTGGATATTATGAAGTTCCAAATGAAATGTCATGTGAAAATGTGTTCCATTCACACATGGTAATGGGTTGATATTACTGTGTGGAAACAATTACACTGCACTTTTCCTATAAAATAAAAGGAGGAAACACAGTTAATAAAACTAGCAATCTATTTGAAAAATGGTATGGAGTTCTCCCTGGTCATTAGATTAAAAGACAGTTTAGAAGGACAAAAGGAGAAGTCCCTTTGAGTCCAGATTTATTCTCATCCTGACAGTGTCCTACAATGGAAAGGGAACAGCTTTGAAATCAGATTCTTTGGGGTTGAAATTCTGATTCTGCGATTCAGCAGAGGTGTGACCCTTAAGCAAATGACTCCATGTCTTGGAATTCAGTCTACTCACCTGTGAAAGGATCTTCCAGAACAGAGCTGTGGGGAGACAATGGGAATAGATAACCAAAATACTTCACAGCAGTTTTGGCACAGGAAATGGTAGTTATGAAAGACCTCAAGGACCAAAACACCATTGTCTTCATCTTCTTCCTGCTACTCTCCTCCCTGACCTTTCCTTTCCCAATAATCCAGCTAACGTCAAAGGTTCGCTAGCAACAGAGCTTCACCACTATTGGAAAGTTGGTATTTAATTCCAACAGTAACTTTACAGTAAATAAGAGGTTATGCTAGCCTCTGCCTGGGTTAAGAGTTTGCCATAGAGATAATCAGTAAAGACCATAGCTATTTCTAGAGTCTGGGTACATTTGGGAATATTCAAGAAATACAAGCAGAAAGCTTGATATTTTCAGATTACATTCTTTGAAGCCCAGCTTTACACCATAATTAAAATATATGGGCTAAGGCATTGAGGACTTAATTTCCTCAACTTGAAAAATCTGCTTTGTTTTTATTGAAATATCTAAACACAGCACCACAATCCTTCACACCTTCTAATAACAGGTTGTTCTTTTGGTGTCATTCATATTGATACTAGCCATCAAATCAAACAGGACCCCAACTGCAATTTAAGAGCATTAACTCTTTAGTTATCACTCAAATAGTTGAGAGATGCATTGTTAAATAGGTGAGGGGGTTAAAAGGCATGGCCCCAAATGAATCCCTGGCTCCTAGCCTAAGGAGTGCTATCCACTGGACTCCGAGCACTTGTAGATGTAGCTGAATTACTATCACTGAACTTAAAGAATCTCTCTGTGGAAAAGAGTTGCTGGAAAATTGGATTTCAGCAAGTATCATTTGGATTTAGACAAAGGGAAAAAATGAGCATTCATGAACGCTAGAGGACTGAGTTTGACATCAATCCAGGGCAAGATCCTAGCACAATTTCCCTAAACAATGGCTTGCAAGTACTCAGAAAAGGAGGGGTCAAACTCAGGGAGAGCTCACTGAGAACAGCCCTGTCAGAGGAACCTCATTTCCTACTGACAGAGTTACCACACTGGGAGAGCAGAGAAACAGGAGAGAAATAGGGAATCCAGACTTCAGAGGAGATTTGATGAGTGTTCTCCTGACACACTTGAAGGCAAGACAGGGGAAGAGAGTCCTGATCAAACCACAATTGCACAGACCACAGCCAGTGGAAAATTAGCATCCAACATGATTAGGTAATGAGCCATAGTAAATTGGATGTTTTAACACAATACTTTTTCCAAATCGCATATACTAGCCAGTGGCAGAACTGTTAACTCATCTGTTAACTCCTATAACTCAGAAACCAAACGGAGGAAAACAGATAAACAGCACCAACTGTCAATTCAATGAATCCTTTTTCTTTTTCTTTCTTTCCTTATTTTTTTTTGGTTTTTGGCTGCATATGTTTTTTATTTTTTTATTCATATTACATACCAACCACAGTTCCCCCTCCCCTCTCCCTTCCCCTACCTCAACCCATCCCCATCCACTCCTCAGAAAGGGTAAGGCCTCCCATGAGGAGTCAATGAAGCCTGGCATATCAAGTTGAAGCAGAACCAAGCCCCTCCCCCTGAGCAAGACATCCCACGATAGGGAATGGGCTTCAAAAAGCCAGCACACATAATCCCTCTGGCCTCTCTTCGACTGGACTCTGGAGCTTGGCCTGGTGCTTGGATGTGGACCTCTGCATCTGCTTCCATCAATTAATGGATTGGTGTGGGAAGTTCTTCTGTCTATGTGTTGCTTTTATTGGTTAATAAATAAATCTGTTTCTGCCAATGTCTTGGTAGAATACGGCAAGGAAGGAGGCCCAAACAGATAGAGGAGGAGAAAGAAGGCAGAGTCAGGGAGAAGCCACGAAATATGCATAAGCTCATAGGCCAAGCTGTGTTGTAATTAATACAGTTTCTGTGTGATTATTTCAGTTCTGGGGCTCCGGGAACAAACAAGTGGCCTCCACCAAAACTGGATGAAGGCTCTCTGATGACAGGGTAGTCACCAATCTGATTAAAGGGAAAGGCCGGTTTAGGCACCCTCCCCACTATTGATAGGGGTCTTAGGTGGAGTCATTCTTTGGATTCCTGGAAATTTCTCTAGCATAAAGTTTCTCCCTAACCCCATAACGGCTCCCTCTACTGAGATATCTCTTTCCTTGCCCTCCCACCACATCCCACCCCCAATTCAACCATCCCATTCCCTCATGTTCTAATCCCCATCCCTTTTCCCTTATCGCCCGCCCACACACTTTACCCAGGAGATCTCATCTATTTCCTCTTCCCAGGGCAATTCAGGTGTCCCACTTAGGGTCCTCCATGTTACATAGCTTCTCTGGATCTGTGGATTGTGGTCATGATGTTATATGACCACATTATGTTATGCTTTACATTTAGAATTCTCCACTTATGAATGAAAGGTAACCCAGACCCAGAAAGGCAAACACAGTATGTGTTGCGGGAGCTCCTTCTGCTCCTTCAGCCAATAGCCTTTAAGATACCAGCCCACTTGGGCGAGGTTTCTCTGGCTTGAAAAAGCAGTGGTAGCCACATGCTCCCTCTCTTGCTTCAGACTCCACTTCTGGCTACCAGATGCTTTTCTTGGTCATGCAGGGGCTGTTGTCTAGGACAGTGATCTGTAAGTTTTTCCCTTTAAATAAATAATCCTTTTATTAATGATAATTCCAAATGGTGTGGGATTGTTTTGTGACTTACTCCTTTAGGTATGTACTCAATGGATCTATTTCTGTGATGTGCCTTTCAAAGTGTATAATAGAAGGAGACCACTTGTTTCCCAGCTGCCCGGCTAGCTTAGACCTGAAATAATCACACAAAAACCATATTATTTAAATCACTGCTTAGCCCATTAGCTCTAGCTTCTTATTGGCTAACTCTTACATATAAATTTAATCTATCTCCATTAATCTCTGTATCACCATGTGGCAGTGGCTTACCGGCTAAAGTTCCAGCGTGTCTGACTCTGGCGAGTACATGGCATCTCTTTTTCCGCCTTCCTTCTCCCAGCATTCAGTCCAGATTTCTCCACCTACCTAAGTTAATAAAAGCAACACATAGACAGAAGGACTTCCCACAACAAAAGTATTTGTCCGAACTTGAAGCTATTGACTATGAGAAGGGTTGGATCTCTGCAACTGTATCTGTTTCTTGTGTCCTTTCTTGGGCTCTTTCCTTCTGTTGGTTTGTTTGGTTTGTCCTGTTCTGATTTGTTTGTTTTCATTTTATATTTTTTGTTTTATGTTATTATTCCTCAAATGCCTGTTTGATCTCTAAACATAGAGAGAAAGGGGGTAGATCTGGATGCAAAACAAGGAGAGAGGAACAGGAAGGAGGAGAAGGAGGGAAAACTATAATCAACTATAATAATAAAGTATAATCATATACTGTATTGAAAGAACATATTTTCAATAAAAGAAAAAATAACTTAGTCACTGACAGACAAGGACTGAGTCAGAGGTCAGTGTGGTGAGCTTCTACTCTTCCCTATGCAAACTGAGTCTGTTTCACGGTTCCATGCATTAAGAGAGACCCTATTGCAGTCCAAACACAGGATGGAATGTTAGAAAGAGGATCTGTAAGTATTCTGACACCTTCTATGCACTGGAAGCGAGATGGAGTCTGAGATAAATGGGCCAGCCTGAGAGGCAGCGTGCTTCCTTGTCAACGCAGGTCTGAAGTGTGACCAGGGACACAAGTGTGAGTGGGAGAATTAAAACATTGTACCTTTAATCTCTGAAGGAGTCTAGAACCTGGCTTGCTTACCTTTATTTGTGGAAATACCATGTAGCCTTGTGGAGGACAGAGGATAAATTGCACAAGTGGATTGTCTCTTTCTACCATACAGATCCTGGGAACAAAACCTGGGTCATTCACTGAGTGACAAGAACTCATAGCCATTGAATCATTTTTACAGTCCTGCTTTGGTTGTTTATCCATCACCTAACTATAAGTTATTTTATCTTTTTCAATTTATTTTAAGTCAATAAATACTTGAACATTTAAAAGATTACCAATAACACAAGAACTCATATCCAAATCCCTTCTACCTTCACACTCCAGGCATTTTCCACATGGGTTTCAGGTTGTTTTTGAATAAGTAAATCATTATAAGTAAAGTTATTTACTGTTTTCTTGCACAGAAATATTAGTATTATGAAGATGACTTGTGCATTTATAACTTGTCTATATTTCATTTACATGCCATGTACATATATCCACAAGAAAATTCTATTATGGGATAAAGCAATATGGAGGTTTTAGCTTACCAAAGAAAGACATCATGGAGATCATACTGAACACTAACTGATGCCAGAGAAAGAAAGGCATATGAGGGAAAGAAAATGGCTGGCTCAAAATCACAAAACCGAGAAACAGGGTAGACAATGCCCCCAAATGCAAGAGATTCATACAGCTTAAAGAAGAGAAAAATTGAAATGTGAAACAATGAAATGAAAACTTAGTGGAGAGTTGATCATAAAAGGCTTTATTACCAGAGAAGGCAACTTAAGCAGCTTAATTGTGAGAATAATATAACTTATATGCATATTACAGAAATAAATCTGATAACAATGTGGTTAGACTAGGGCAGGCAAATAAAACAAAAGACTAAGAGTCAAACTGGCAAATGTTTAGCAATGTAAGATTACAATAAATCAGAATGAGAAGTACAGATTAAGAATGTCTTTACTAGTGTTGTGTTCACAAAAGTTCACTCTCTCGATCTCTACCTCCCTCCCTCTCTCTCTCTCTCTCTCTCTCTCTGGTGTTGTATGTACCTGTGTATGCAGGTACACATGCCATGTCATGTATGCTCATACTAAAGCCAGAGATTGAGGTCATTTTCTATCATTCTCTACCTTATTATTTGTGTGGAGTGATGATCTCACTGTGTATTCTTGGCTTGAGACCAGGCTGGCCTCAAAATCACAGAGATCTGACTGCCTCTGCCTCCTGAGTGCGGAGGTCAGCGGCATGTGCTACCACACCCAGACTTTCATTTTATCCATCCATTTACTTATTTCTTCACTCACTCACTAACTCATTCATTATATATATATACATATATATTATATGCAGATTATCCCACTGAAAAAAAAATTACCCATTTACTAGACTTCAGAGTACAGTGGGCTCTGAAGATCCTCCTGCCTCCAACACCCAGAACCAGAGTTGCATGTATGAGCTGCCACACCCTGCTTTTTCTATGGATACTGGGGAATTAACTCAGATCTCTGTTCTTTCATGACAAGCTCCTTACCCACTGATCCATCTCTTCAAGCCTGAAAGTCTATCTTTACTAATGATGAAAGACTTTAAAAAACACAATTTAGCACCCACTAGCTTTGTGAAAACATTTTGGTATAAATTATAGCATGTTAAAATAGTGCATTAAAAACATTATTAAATAAGATACAAAATAATGTATCAGATACAAAATGCCATCAGGTTTACGGGAAGTATAAAAAGTTCCATGTACTTCTAAGCAACACACCATTTAATTTTCAAAGAATTCTACATAAAATAAATAGCTGGTTCTTACACATAAAATATGCATATTCCTATAAAAATTATAGACCTATGAATCAAGGAGATAGATGTCTCAGTGGGTAAAGTCCTTACCAAGTAGGCATCATGGCCTGAGTTCAGATCCCTGATGCCCACATAAGGAGCAAGAGAAAGTAACACAGACATGCAATCCCAGTCTTGGAAGGGAAGATAGGTGAATGCATGGGTCTCTGGCTAGCCTGTTGCATTGAATTGACAAGTTCCGAGTTCAGGAAGAGACCCTGTCCCAAAAGGTGGAGAGTAACTGAAGAAGATACCTGATATAGATGTCTGGTTTACTCTCATCTCCCAGAAATAGCTGAGCAGAATGTTGATGGTCGCTCCATGATACAGGATGCAGGATAGATGTTCTCACATTCACATGCCCAATGATTTGCAAGAATGCTCTGCAGGAGTTAGTAATTTAGTTTCTAAAGAAACTGTTGTTGCTCTTGTTCTTGTTTTGAATGATATTGGTCTGTATTGTTTAATTCAAAAGTGATTAGTTTTTGCCTGAGTTTTCCCTTTAAACCATTTGGTTTACATTCTCTATAAACAACGGAAAGTAAGCAAATTTGTTAAAAAGTGAAGCTCTTTTCTCTTTTCGTTTTTATTTCTGCTTTTCCTTTTTTACAGTTTAGAGACAAATAAAACAATGGGAGATGTTACCAGATGACTTAATTATCAGGAGGTATCAATTATGTAAATGAGTCCCATGCCAAATAGAGCATCTTCTTCTTACAAAGTTGTTACTTTTTCTGGGACAATGGTTTTCAAACTTGAGCATGTATTGGAATCACCCAGAGGGCTTGTTACAAAACAGATGGAGGATCCATCCCAAGAGTTTTTGATTTAGTAGGTCTTGGGATGGGTCCTGAGGATTTGCATTTTTAATAAGTTCCCATGTGGTGAGTATGCAGCCATGCAAGGACCATACCTTCAAAAGTGCTGGCCTAGGAAGGCTTTCCTACCTCTGAGACCGAGTTCAATGGTCCCTTCATGAGCCCCCCTCCCCTCTGTTTACCACTCTCCTAGGACTATCACTCTGATATTCGGTGGCTGACTGGCACATCTCATTCCTTTACAAAAGCAAACGCATGTCTGATTTGCAATGGTGTGCTCCAGGACAGGGGACAAAACCTGGCTATCAGAGACCAGCTCATGGTTAATAACTATACGCTGGATGACATCTGACTGATTAAAGAAACATAGAGGTGTATACAAACATACTTGAAATATTCAGATTGGGGATAAGAGAAATTCTGTGTATTCAAGAGAGAAAGGAGCATTACAGAGGCAATGAGGGGCTAGGATGGTGGACTCAGTAAGGTGCCTGCTGGATAAGCATAAGAATCCAAGTCAGACTCCCCAGTACTGACACGGAAGTTGGGTGTGGCAGCGTATGTCTGTAACACCAAATCTGAGAGGACAGGAACAGGTAGATGGCCAGCCAGCCTAGTCCAGTCAACAAGCTTCAGGCTTGGTGTCAGTACCTATTGCAATAATAATAATAAAATAGGAAGCACTTGCAGATAGAACAGCAGCATTGACCTCTGGCTTCCACATGTATGTGCAGACACACACATGAAGATGCCCATGTATACCACACAAAGTTACGACTCACCAAAGAAACCTAAGAAATTCAAATTTAAAATTCACTCTAGCTACTACAGTGCTTAATGGAAATGAAATATTTCAGGACAATCCCAATAATAAAAATGTGCAAATGATTTCAACTTTGTTAGATGCACTCTTTGGCCCGAAAAATGTCTTTTAATACTCCATCCTGTGCTGCTGATAAAATGAAGAGTCACCCCAATTCACCTCCAATATAGCCAAGGGCATGCCAGAAATTAGAGAGATCACCCAACATTCTAAACAGAAAGAGAGAATTATAAGAAGAAAAAAATGGAAAAGACCTAGGAGGTCATTCCTTCCATCTCCAGAGTAGTAGAAGATTAAATAAAGTAACACAGAAAAAAAATATGGAAATAAAGCTAAGAAAACTTAAGACTCTCTGGTCCTCTAATTTTTAGGGCCTCGTGAAGTTCAAGGATTTATTGTCAACTCACTGCTTAAGCCACCGTTCATCAAAAGAAAAACATTCCCTGTACTCTGCATTAGAAATGAAAATAAGAAAGGCAATGTAAGAAGTTGGGTTGTATGGTATCAAATGACTTTCTTTTTCTTGCATTCATGAATTTCTGGTTTGTAACTGTACTTATCCAAAATATTAAAATGACCTTCAGGCCAACCCCTTTACTTAAGAGTGAACAGGGAGAGAAAATGACTGGAAGCTGGCCATTACGGAAATTACTTGCCGGGCATTTTTCTTTGATAGCTGCGGTTTCCCTCATATTCTCTTTCTTTCCTGTTGACAAGTTTCCAAGATTTTAATCTTGGATTGGAAATGTTGTCCTATCAGAAAGGGCTTATGTTGTCAGGAGCGGTGCTGTCATGGAATGTAGACTCTTATACGAGAGAGCGTGTTGTCCTGAAAAATAGACCATTGCAAGGAAAGGCATTTAAATGCTTAGTCGGCCTGCTCATAAATCACCTTCAATGTGCTCACGTTCTCAGACAACATACTGAAAGCTTTCTTATTCCTTCCGTTATAGCGGTGTCATTTGCATTGCTGAACTCGGAGGTTATGTTGGCAATTCCAGATAAACCCTTGCTTGGGGGGTTTATAACTCTGTGATTAAATTCCACCCTGGCTTAGGATTCAAAAGTAAAATTTTTATGAGATTAAAAAAAAAACTCAACTACATCGGATATTTTAAGAAGTGGTCAGAGTCTCAATTTCAGTTTACAAATGGAAGCAAGCAGGCCTAAAGCACACTCTACTAAACAGCGCTCAGGGGCTTGTTACGTTTATCTGAACACACAGACTTGCTTGGTCGCTGTTAAAATACACGTTAAAGTATTTAAAATATGGCTTTTTGCTAGGCATTGTGCTGCTCCCCTCGCCGCTCCCATTTCTTTTCTCTCTCTTCTGTTTTGGTTGCTAATTGTGGTTACCGCGTAGACAGCCTTTCTGCTTCAGCACCATCAAAATCTTCTAACATCACTAGGATGGCTGTTTCCTGGCATATGCAAACATCTAGTCCTCATATTTTCATTGTCTTCTATAGAGCCCCAAACCAGCACGCCTGCCACCTACCTACCTGGTGAAGTTGTCCTTTAGGGATGAAACAAGGGGAAAAAAAACCGATAATATTAAAAAGAAGAGCAGCTTGGAGGGCAGTGAAGGGAATTTGAATAAAAGGTAATGTTGAATTAGAAAGATGGAGAACGAAAGTACTGCACTCCTGAGGAGCAGAAATTGGGGGAGATTTCGAAGAAGAAAACTGAATTCATCGAAATGTTTGCTGGGTTTGCAAGACTGTTCTCAGCTTCTAGAATTGAAAGATGGAAGCAGTTGGCTCATGGTTCAGAAATGATTATGTCAAAACACTCTTCCACTTCCTCTCCTTAGGTCTTGCATGTTTCTTTTCAGCCCCTACCCAGTGGGACTATGTAGCATTCAGTGGAGAAAAATGTATTTAGAAAGAGCATGGAAGGAGGTTAAAAGAGCCAGAAATTACAGACATTGTGCTAGTTTGAGGAAAGGAAGAGTGGACAAGTGGTGACCTTGATAAGAAGGTATAATGATTAATGGTGACTATCAGGTTAACTGGGGGATTAAATTAGCACTTGGCAGCGCTTGTTTGAGAGAGCATTTCCAGACAGGAGTCACATGTCAGATAATGTCACATTCTCAGTCACAAATGATGGAGAATGATGCAAATGTGGGAAGCACCATTCCATAGGCTGGAGGCCCAGAAAGAACAAAAGTAGCAGAAGGCTGGGTCCACCACAGCAGGCCATGCCCACCAGTGTAAGCAAAGTCCACCATGGAAGGCCATGCCCACCAGTGTAAGCAAAGTCCACCATGGCAGGCCATGCCCACCAGTGTAAACAAAGTCCACCAGGGCAGGCCATGCCCACCAGTGTAAGCAAAGTCCACCAGGGCAGGCCATTCCCACCAAAGCAAGCCAAGTCCACCAGGGCAGGCCATGCCCACCAAGGCAAGCCAAGTCCACCAGGGCAGGCAAGTTCCACTCTTCCTGGAGGAGTCCACCCATTGCTCCTGCCACCATCCATGAAAGCAGATCCCAGCATCTTCAGCTTCTAGACCTTTAGCATGGGGTTAAAACTGCATGGTTGCCTTCTAGTTCCCTCCCACCACATTCTGGGGCATCCAGCTCCTTGGGTAAAGCAGCAACTTTAGTCTTTGCCTCTCTTTCCTGTAAACAGACAGCCATTATTGAACTATTTAGCACCTAAAATACAAAGCAATCCAACAAACCTTCTTTATGATTATATGGTCTTTTGTTGGCTTTTCTCTAAAGAACTTGTCTAATATTGCCTTGGAGACTTGTCTAAGGAGGTCTTTTTACATGATGTAGGTCAGGGATAGCTAAGCCCAGAAAAGGTGGAGTTAATAAAGGAAAATGTTTCTTTTAAGAAGTTCTGAAAAAACTCATATATGAAGATGGACTAGTACTTTGGGTTGCACAGACAATAGGTGTACTGTGTGTATGTGGAGGGAGGTGGGAAGGAGAGAGATAGAACACAAAGAATATGATTGAGTTTAAGCTGTAAAAAAATTATATTGAGGAACTGTAGAGATAGCCAGTTATAACCTCATATTTCTCTTACAGAAGACCTGAGCTCATAACAGGCTTCTCAAATCATCCATCACTCCAGGCCCAGGGGATCTGACAACCTCTTCTGCCCCTTGGTCACCTGCAAGTACCTACATTCCAATATGAGCATATACATACTTGATTTTTAAAAATCTTTCAAACAATTTTTAAGTGTATTGGTAAGCAGAAGTCCAGATTCCAAAAAAAAAGAGGGGACAGAAATGCAATCCAGGTTGTGGAGGAAGAAGAACTCTCCTCTCAAATTAAAATCCTGAACAATTAAGTTGAATGAACTGTATAAACAAGTATGAAAATGAGAGGGCTGTGAGGGTCGGGCATGACTCCTGCTTCTTTTTTGTTTTGTTTTGTTTTCTGTCCTATTTTGAAACAAGAACAACAAGGTTTCCTGCTGCAGCCAGGAACCATAAGACTGGGTTAGTGGAAGCACTGCTGTGGGCATGGGAAGAAGCTGGCTTTCTCTTCACAAGTCATCTTCGGATGCACTATAGCCATTGCGCTCCCAAGTAGCCTGAGTTGAAAGACTGCAGAGCATCCTGCAGACACGCCACCCTTCGCATTCTGGGAGTGGGATTTCAGTGACTGTTTGCTGCTATTGTTATAACTCTATAGCAGTAACCCAGGCCTTTGTCAGTATGACATAAAATTACA
This sequence comes from Ellobius talpinus, assembly GCA_001685095.1. NCBI lineage: Eukaryota > Metazoa > Chordata > Mammalia > Rodentia > Cricetidae > Ellobius > Ellobius talpinus. Next base: position 17,295 of record LOJH01005952.1, on the reverse strand, counting down.
GATACTCATCAAGCATCCTAACAAAAAGCATACACCAGGAGCAAATGCAAGGAAACAAATGAGAGAGTATGTGTGTGATGGGGGCGGGTGAGAGCTAGACACCAGAAAGTAATAGCCATCCAATTTGATGCCATGCAGCCACTGGTGACTTAACAGGGGAGTTTTGATGAGGCTTTGTGTCTTTGGGCATTGAGGAAACAATGCTTGCAGAAAGCTTTGTGTTTCTTCATCATCATGAGCATGAGACTGACGGGAAAGGCTCATCTGTCTCATGTATGAATGCATTTATCACTATTTGCTTCTTTTCTGCGACCCCATGAGAATGGCTCAATCCCGTTGCCCTGCCAACCTTTCTCAAGTAGGAGAAGGGTTTGCGTTTGATTGTGCCTGATTGTTAAACTTCCTGTGGAGGCTGACCAAAATAGAAAGTCTATCCACCCACAGCAGCAAATGTCAACAATAATAGCAACTCCGGAAAAAAAAAAGACTCAAAAAGTAAAGCTTTTCTTAACTAAAAGTGGTGTGAACCTCACAGCTTGTGATTATTAATTTTCCTGTACTATTTGGATGTACCTAAAGACAAATTACTGTACAGAAATCCCACCTCTAACATGGGTGCAAGCTGGAAGTAAACATGGAGCGCTTCAGGCTGTCACTTCTCCGTTCTTTCCTAACTAAACAAATTACATGCTTACATCTTGCAGAGATGCCAGGTAAGACTATGTTTGTGCAGAGTACTAACAGCTGGGAATTTTAATGCTCCATGCACCTGACGGACAGCTGATTTCAAAAGATCCTTTGGCAAATCCTCCCCTAAATCAAAGAGTGATTTTCACTTATTGGGTGAAGATGGGTTGAGAATCATCTGGGTGTACAACTGTCCACTGAACTGCAATGGATAGAAGGAGGTGAGAGAGAAGTGGGGATCTTGGACAGAGATTAACTAGCAAAGTTAGTCCTTGAGATGGACAACTGTGCCCCGAGTTGAGAGATAGAAATGAATTTCATTAAAGAAGATCCTTGTTCTCCATAATGAAAGAAGTCACAGAGATGAGTTTAGGGTTGAGTAGAATAGGAGAAAGCTTAAAATATGATATTCTGCATTTCCTTTATGGATAGTTATTCTCCACTAGTTGCATAGTTGTTGGCTATCTACCATATGACAGACATGGGAAGGCAAGGATACAGAGAGAAATATAGATAGAAAATACTCTTTAGATCCTGAGGGAAACACTTTTGACCTAAGCAGTCAGAGAAAACAGGAAGATATGACTCCCCCCTCCCGGACAATTTTAATAATAAGCTTTTCAAATAACAAAAAGACTGAGGAAGAAGATTGACACAGGGGAATGCTGTTTAATGATCTGCTAATGATATTTGCATATCACACTCAATTATAACCTGTGCTTTGTAAGGAAGAATACTTCCACACATGCCATTTCATTTCATCTTCACAAGCTAGACAATATTGCCATCACTGCAGAAACTGAAAACTATATCAAGGAAGGAAAATGACTTTTCAATTGCATAATCTTTCTAAAAGGCAAAACTTGGGCTTGACTCTGGGTCTGAATCAAAAGGCTTTAGCTCTAACCCCAACAACAGGCTAGACAGCTCTTTACTAATACCTTTGTTGGGAGGATTGTTTAATTCTTTTCTTTGTTTTTGAAACATAATACGTCATACAGACCAGAATAGACTCAAACTCATGATTCTCCTACTTCCGTCTCCCTAGTACTGGGATTATAGGCATGAACCACTATACCCAGCATTCACCAACCACTTTCAACCTTGTTTGCCTGACAAGCTTTCTCTAATTCTCCCAATGCATTTATATTTGATCAACAATCCAAATATCTTATTTAGGATAATGGCCCTTTGCTTTAAGGCCTTTGTCACTGTAAGTCATGTGTCCTGAGGGAATACACACTCTTCTTTAGATCTCAACAGGTTTCCAACTATCATAGAGATAGCCAGCTCTTCCAGTAAAAGACCACACTAGAGACCAGTTCTCATAGGGCATGAATTGCATGGTTCTAAAACTTTCCATAGGAAGCAGGGAGTTGTGCCTTGGTCATCTATGAATCACGGCACCTAATAAGTCTCATGCAAAGGGAGAATCCAGCTAATGCTAAGTAAAACAAATGCACACACAAATGTACAATGAAAGCCAGCAGTTTATGGCAAGTGTCATCTGGGATCCTCTTCACCATGTGTATAGAGGCAGGGTCTCTGACCTGAGCCCAGAGCTGGCTGATTTGATTGGTTTAGATATGCCTGCCCTTACTAAGCCCTGGAATTACAGGCAGGCCACCAAACCCACCTGCCTCACATGTACTGAGATGCCAGAGATTAGAACTGTGTTTGGTTCTCATACTGCAGCCATATCCCTAACCTCTGAAGATTCTCCCCTTTTGAGGAATGAGCTAGTAAAGCTAAGGGCCGGAAGCTGTCTATCAGGGTCTCTTGTGTTAACTCCATTGACCCACACATAACATAACACTCCCAACTCCTTGGTTTGATCGGCTTCCCCACACACCTGTTTTCAGATCCAGCTGGTACTTATTTAACAAATAGCCACTTGTGAGATAAAATTCACCACCCTAACTTTTTAGCTGAAAAACTGAGGCTCACTGCTTCTGCAATTTTCCCAAGCCAAGAAGTGGTAGAGACCTGAGCTCACCTGGAGCCTAAGAAGAAAACATTCTGATGGAAATCTTAGAAGTAACCAAACCTGAGAACTTCCAAAAGAAACTTCAGTGTCCATAGGGCCAGAAAGGAAGCCTCTCAGCTGCTCTTCCAGTACCCAAGAGATGTGAAAGAAAGATGCTGCTACCAAGCCAACCCCTGAAATAAAACTAGAAGGTCCCAGAAACTTGAGAAAATGAAAGACCCAGAATTAATTTTCTTCAATACATCTAGCATTAATCTTGTAAATGGATTTTATAAGGATTTTATTACACATAACTCTAACTGAAACCTAAGTCAGATTTACAGAAGCTAAAATTTCCATAAAATATAAAAAGTGAATAATTTAGAATATATCTTACTGTACAATAAATATACACCCGAGACAGAGAGAGACCTATAACCTCACTTTCCTCTTGACATCTGCAGAACAGCTTTCTCTGGCAAAAAAAGTTTGCTGACTCCAGCAATTCAGCCAGAGCACTAACAGGGCAAAGCATGCGTTTCCTTTGGTTAAAATGCCTTTCATACCAAAGACAGATGAGAGAGCTGGCTCCGGAGGTGAGCTATCTGGTTTGCAGCACACATCTGCCTTGAGCAAATGTAGGAAACCTCTTTGGGCCTCAGTTTCCTCCTCTATAAATTGGTCAAGGACTGTTATCGGGATTATGTAAATTAATGCACATAACATCACATCATTAGATGATTTGGGGCCCAAAGCAAGCACTTAAATGGTAGCTATCATCATAAGCATTGGGGTATCTCCATATTCATCAAAGCCTGTACAGAATTATTTTTCTGTCCTTCCTTCTGCTGTGCTAAACTCTACTTACAACAAAAGAACTACAGTAATGATCTTTAGAACCAGAGGCAATAATTCTGAGTGTTCCAGCGATGCTAGCGTCTCTTTTGTTCTCTGATGAAGAAGGCCTACTGAAGAATTAAGTTAGAAAAAAAACTGTACCATTTGTAGGGTATCCACTGCATAGCAGGTGCTGTTTCTGATTCTCCCAACTCTTAGCCTTTCCAAGGGTGTCAGTTTCATAGCTGAGGAAGTGGAATCCCTAGGAAGTCATGCTAGTGGGTGTTCAGAGACAGGGGCAAGTTCAGATCAGTCTCAAATACTTGCTATGTCTACCTCGTCTGCACCTTCTATAAGCTAAGTACCATGCCCTCCTTTCGCTGGCTCCCATTCGGCTTGATCTCTACACCCATTCTGAAATCCCTTCTGTCTTCAGTGTCGTGGCTAACTTGAAACTCTGTCCTCTGGCAGGCCTCAGAGCTCGACTTTAGCTTTCCTCGTCGGTGTTCTACTCACTCTGCTCCCTCTTGGGAAATAATTAACCTTAGCTAAAATGTCCTCAGACATTCATATTCTAACTTTTAGAACAATAAGCATGTTAGCCAACAATGTCCTAAAATTAAAAATATATGACATGTGGTCACAAAGTCATTTCACAAATATGAAATTAAGTTTACTTAATTTTCTGAAAGTCAAAAGGTGGTGACTGACAATTAAGGCATTGTGCAGAATGGACTCCAAAACTAATCAGACCATACCTTCTCCTTCCTGCCTCCTCCCGTCCCCCTCTCTCCCAGGAGACTGAACTCAGAGTGCTACACTTCTAGCCAAATGCTCCCCAGTCTCTTTTACACTTTTTTGAACTTTGAGACAGTCTCACTAAATTCCCCAGGCTGGTCTTGAACTTGCTTCCACAGACTACACAGGACTTGAATTTGCAGTTCTCCTAACTCTCCTGCGATGACATGTTTGGAACTCCAGGGATACCTGTGCCTTTTATTTTTAACTGTTGAGGGTTCCATCAAAATTTAAATAGAGGTACAAGGGTCATGGTTGTCCAGGAAACAGAGATGGCAGAAAGAGTATGACCTATTTTTATAGTCTACACAATCACCCACTTGGGTAGTTTTCAAGCAAAGGTTTTGTGATTGTCCTTCAGGGTTTCCTTTTCTACCTCCTTCCCGGTTGTAACAATTAATTCAAACACTAAGCTGTCAAAAACATAGTTTTGTAATGGTGACACCACTAACACCCAGAGAAGAACAACCAGGGCTTCTGAGGATTCCAATTCGTCACGGCAACGTGTGAAGAGAGATGCTCTCTGGAAGGGTGGGAGATGAAAGATGCATGATGGAAGGAGGGGAAACTGGTCGGAGTAGAATCCATGAGAAGAAGAAGACAAAAGAAAACAAAAATTAAACATGAATGATGACATCACCTGGAATTTGTCATAGTTTCACAGCTGTTATTGTTTTCTTTCCAGATACTTGTGTACAGATGAGAAATAAAAAAAAAAAAAACATTAAAAACCCACCTTATCCAGAAAGGGCTTATGGCCCTCAAGTCAACTGTGCAAACTGAGCTACTCACTACGAGTGCAGTGAAGACTCGTAGTGAGTCTGTGACTAGGAGCTGCTGTCCCAGCTTCTGAGAGACTTCAAGAGATTGACGAATGGTCCTTCATGCTTTATTCATGCAAGACGTGGCACCTACTTGGAATAAGTCTACAAGGATATTTTAATAGGTGACAAAGTTTGCATTGTAAATTTGGACTTTTAATTAATGAATGAATTAATTTGGGCTTCATGGAAAAGAACAAAAGCAAACTTCAGTTTCCAAAGCCCAGAGACCAGCTCTTCGCTCTGCAGCCGTCTGCAAGATAAACCCAGCTTCATTTCTTCATCTGTCCCCATCTCATCCAGTGGACTGCATGAAAGGCCGCGACACAGCGGAGAGCACACTGAGAACTCTTAAGATGCCCACACAAAGGTGAGGGATTATACTGTTGTTACCATAGTAGATTACAGACTCTTCCTGGCAAAGGCTGTCAGAAGCCAAAGAAGATCGCCTGGGGGAAGGGAGGGAAGGCATACAGAGTGGTTATTAATTCATTTAGGCTTTGTGCCAATTGAATTCTAGCTGTAGACCATTTCCTGTAATTATGATTCAACAGTGCCAGGAACAAATATAGCTATCAAGTTCAACACTCACACAGAGAACAAATTAGTTCATAAAATGTAGTGGATTTTATCTCCAAATTGAAATTTTGGCCTAAGCCAGCGACAGACAGTAAGTCATTTAAGTTTTTCTGCAGTGGAGTAATTTCGGTTAGCCGATATTTTTCAAGGTTGGGGGATAACCATTAAGTGTAAGGTAAAATGATTAGAAAAAACAATATATTCCTGTATTCCATCCTAACAAGAGTCTTATTTATGATCTTAAGATGGACATTTGTTTTTAAAGACTGTGATTCTACTTAATCTTGGTGACCAGCAGTCCCAGTTTAATTTGCCTAAAGAGTAAGCATGCTTTACAGCCATGAATTTTATTTTTGTTTAAGATCAGGACCCAGGATATTTTATTGTTGTTGTTTTGTTGTTGTTTGAGATACAGTCTCACTAGATAGCCCTAGCAGTCCTGTAACTCCCTATGTAGCCTTGAACTCACAGAGACCTGCCTGCCTCTGCCTCCTGATGCTGGAACTAAAGTCAAGTGTCCCCATACCCAGCAAGCCCCAACATTCTTGAATTTTTGTTAAAAAAAAAGTAATTTTATTGCAGAAAGACCTGTTGGAGAACAGTTCTGTGAATTCAAACCAGGATCCTGTTCAGACTAGAATGAGAAAAGCAAATGACGGAGGTCAGCTCATGGATTTCTGTAATGGGCATGGTAAGCCATGCCTCCCTTTCAGAGTGCAGCTGATATTTAATAAGCACTGCGGGTCAAGTTTTATGCTAAAGAAATAGATACCCACTTTGTCAAGTGTTTCCATATATTAAGAGATGTCAAAGGCTGGATATTTTTATGAGTAAAATGCCTTGATTTTTTAAAATGTAACCTCAACATTTAAACTATTACATGACTTGAGTAGCACAAGTGTGTGGGTTTTGTTGTTGTTTGTTTTGTTTTTGTTTTGTTTTGTTGTTGTTTCGAGGTGGAGTCTCATGTTTCCAGGCTGGCCTTGAACTCACTATGTAGCTGTGGATTATGAGGTACTTCTGATCCTTCTACCTCTGCCTTCTAGGAGCTGGGATTAAAGACGTACAACATCGTGTTAGCTTTAGATGGTGCTCTGGATCAAAGCCGGGGCCTTTGTGTGCCAGATAATACTCTACCAGCTAAGCTACATGGCTAGCCTGAGAAGCCACTTTGATAGCTCTATTCTGTGCTAGGATTCCTTGCCATTTATGAAGCATGGCCCTCAGTCATCAGTGGATGGAGGAGAGATGGATGGATGATAAATAAATGGATGCAGGAATGACATGCTAACTCCAGAGTTTCTGACCATATCAAACTCCTAGAGCAAAGATCTTCCTAACGCTTGAAGAGATTAGTAATGATCATTCTTTGTTTTAAGGAGGAAGAACTGTCCGATAAGGCCACTTGTTCATTGTGGACACGTCCTTCCCTCGATGATGGCATGTTATTTTGTTTCAGGTGACATCGTCTACCTATCTTTCATGGTGCAGCTCATCGCATTTTTAAAAGATGTTTTTTTCCAGGAGCTAATTGAGCTTTATCTATGTGAGTGTGCTAGAATCTGTCACTGACAGCCTGCAGAAGGCCATTTCTTCAATTGCTCGAAAGAACTAAAGAGTCAGACATGACAAACTGCCGCTCGGAACACCTGGCAGCAAGCCCATTAGTGCTGCCGTGCCAAGACGCACTAATAAATTACTTAGAGAACACAGACTCACTTTATTTCTGTCATGAAACTTGCCACCCTAAAACCAAAGGAAAAAATAAAAGTTGATTTTTTTTCTTCCTCCATCATGCTTTGTCAGGGACTTTGAAAATAGAATGCATTATTTATTTTTATTTATTTACATTTTGCAAAATGTAATTGCTGCCAAACCCACTCTGGTCTCTAAAAACAGCTTCCTTTTGTTTCTTATACAATTTCTAGAAACAAACCTTAGGCTTCCTTTACAGCCCTTCCTCTCTGCCAAGAAGCAACTTTCAACTCTGAGGCAACTACAGCAAATGAGAAAAACAAACTGAGCATTCTTTCTCAATCCCATTTTATAAACTGGTGCTATTGCCTTAGCTTGCTGTGTGTCTTAAGAGGTAATTGACTTTTTCTGAAGGGGTGGAGCAAGAGTATCTCATTTGATCAGGATTCCTTATCAATCATTGATTTAAGGATTAAGGATAAGATGTGAAAAGTGTCTGCTAGTATTCTGGGGATTTGCTCCATTTAGCTTGGATCAAATTCTCCCATAGGCAGAACAACCCAGACAGAATCCAAGTCTTAAACTGGTAAGTTCCCCTCAAATTACCCTTAGGTAATTTTCTGAATTGATTTTTCTACCATCCTCATCCCATTTCTAATCCTAATTTCTGATTATGTAGCCCAGCATTGCCTCACAGATGTTGGTATTTATCTGCATGGTCCTTGTTGGTAATGTGACCCCTTTTCATAGTAGAACCATAGTGATCGCAGGACAAAATCTGCTGGTTGGTCTAGAGTTGAGCCTTTCAAGGGACAAGAATTATTGGAAAGAGATTGGATGCACAAATTAAATTACATTGCTGGTTCCAGGTAATAAGGGATGGGAAGCAAATAATTGAAAGGGATCAATGCAGTTTTACTAAATTAGTCTTGAGGCCCAGCTATGAATACAATCGTCAGATACTCTGAAGTCCAATATAAAGAACTTTGTACAAATGGTTTTGAGAAATGGAAGCTGCATAAGAATCAGTGTATGGACTCCAAAGATGGCTTTAAGACAAAGAAGATACTCACTTGGAGGAAAGATTTCTTATAGCAATTGCAAACACAGCCTCAGTATTAATTGCCCACATGCTGAAAATAGCAAGTTAATAGAGATGCTGGGCTATAGAAAGGCTCACATGTGAAACTCCATCTCCCAGTCATTTATCACTAGTCATTTAACTGATAGTCTCCCTGAATCATGGGGAGAGGAGGTGAATGTGCACAGGACTTCCTAAACTGACACATCTCTATAGAATCATGGAACTGATGGTCTCAGTCCAGAACTTGACAACACAGAAATCACTGTGAGCAAGTCTGGTTTGTGAATTCTCAGCTGCCTGGGTTTGAGGCTGAGATGCAAAGGAAATGAGTAAACTTCCTTCTGGCACTCTATTTTCAGAGCCTCAAAGTTCAGAATGTGTGCCCCTTTTTACATACCTCTGTTATGAACAACCTTTTCTGATTACTTTGCTGTTTCTGCAAAGGAGACATCAATCTCCTTCCTAGGCAAGGTTATCCCATGTATTTCCAATGAAATTAAGCCATTTACTCCTTGATACCTGACTCATCTTTTTCTCTACTTGGATGTGCCTTCCCTGGAGAATGCCAACTTAACTGTGTGGAATACCATGAGAACATGAGAGTCTCCACGCTCCCCCAGTCATGCCAGTGCCCACAGCTCCTCTCAGCATCACACACTGTCAATTTTTCTGAAATAGTTCCCTCTAGATACCATTATTTATACTTTTCTGCTTAATTCAACAGCTTCTTTAGCAAACAAATAATGTGTGCCTTAGACTCAGGCTGCTTATTGAGAATAGCATTAATATAAGGTTCAGGTCATCTAGCTTGTATGCATGGGCTGAGCACACTCTAATAACATTAAGAAAGATAAACAATACTAAGATAAATAAACGATACTTGTGAGAAAGGGAACTGATGTTACTCTGAGGCTGTGCACTACTTTGGAGGCACAGAATAGATCCCTTTGTTCCAGAATCCTCTCAGAAAAGAGCGACATCTTCTGAAGAAACCTAGTAACCCAACCCAGCGTGTTGTCCTCTTCAAGGGCCCACAGCACCTACATCTCCAGAAAAATTAGAGTCCATGCCAAAGCTTGATCCTCAGTGCCCCCACTTCTATGCCCAGGTTGATAAAGTAAATAGAACACAGGACTCAAGAAAAACATTGAGTAAAATCAGTTGAGATATCTGGGTCTGGTGGCTCATGCCCTATAATCCCAGCAGTGGGAAGGTTGGAACAAGAGGATGGCTGTGAGCTCAAGGACAGTCTGGGCTTACATGGATCGTTCCAGATCAGGCTGTGTTGCAATGTGAGACCCTGCCTCAAAATAAAAACGACAAAACTGGGGGGGGGGAAAGAGATGCAGTTGGATTGTATTCACAAAATAATTAAAATAAAATGTGAAGAATATCCAAACTCTTTTGTACCCCGTTGCTTAAGAGTCATATTCTCTCCTGTGAGAAACATGACAGAAAAATGTTAGCCCCCTTGCTTTGAAACATATAAGCACACAACTCTAGGCTGCTACAACTGTTAAACTCGAAGACAATTAAGAGTCGGTCTGTGAATTTCCTCTGGTTTCCTTTCCCCTTACAGACTGAGGCATCACTACCTGGAGCTCACTATTATTTATTTCCATTCAAGATCTATACAATACAGAAACCTCAAAAAGCATTACGGAGCGTGTGTGTGTGTGTGTGTGTGTGAAGTTAGTGAGCACATTCTGTTTGTTGGGGGTGACTAGGAACACCATGTAGGTCATGTTTGTCATTGTGTTCAATGACACTGGGGATTCTGGTACAGCTGAAGTTGGAAATCTACCATTCAATGAATGAGCAAGCCTACCCACCTCCTGATAGGCATATAACAAGCCCTGCATTGTAACTATTTACTTATGATTGCATATATTATTTGATGACTATAAATTTGGTAGAAGAAAATTAAGTAAGAAAACATGAATAGCAAAGGAGAGGCTCACAACATCTCTAAATATTCTTTACCAACTATAACACGTCATCGACACTCTCCTATTTCTCTCTGTCACTGGATGACCAGCACGAAGACATACCATAATTGTACATTAGATATTACATGTAGCTTTAGCTGTAATTCCACTCTAAAACACACTACAAATAGAAAATAATCTAGACGAAGGTGCAACATTTTCAGAAGTTATTTCTGCTACACTTTATTCTTCCATTTTCAAAGGCTTAAGGGTGTTCACCCAGATACCTGAATTTGAGAGTGCTGTATAATGGGATGCTTAACTCTTATAGCTTTTCACATAAGGTGATATTGGGGGGGGTTTCCTCTTACATAGCCCTTCAAGGGCTTACATAATCCTTTAAAAATGTATTATATTACAGTGGACTTTAGTCCTCTGCTTTTAAATATGGTGTTCTCTGCAAACTTGAAATTCTAGTGATAAACTTGGTATTAAGCAAGACTGTGACAAATCTGGTAGGAAGAGCATAGACTCTGAACAGAGACATGTTTTCTAGTGGCGGGCTGTCCTTTGGCTAATTGCGTCACCTTAGGCCTGCAAATGAACTCTTCTGAGATATAATTTCCACTCCTGGGAAGTATGAATTGTAGTGACTAGCATGATTGTCCTTAAAGGCTATGTGCATGTACTGAACTCTGGTACCTGTGGATATTAGTTCATGTGTGAAGGCAGCATGTATTATCTTATGTGGCCAAAGATGTGATTAGATTGAGGGAGAGCTTCTCTTGGGTATTGAGTAACCTGTAGATATAATGTTGTATATCCTCATAAAAGGAAAATAGAGGAGCTGAGGACATGGCTTAGTGGTGGAGTGCTTACATAGCAGGCCCTGGATTTTTGAGAGAGAAAAGTGTGGTGGGAGATTGGGAATACACAGAGGAGAGGACAATGAGACCTCAGAGCACAGTGTGGTGTGATGTGGACAGAAGTCAAAGAACTCTTGGACCATTCAGACGCTGGAAAAGGCGGGGAAGACATTCTGCTCTGCAGCCTCCAGAGTGACGGTAGACTACAGACACTGACTTCAGACTTGACCAGAATGACATGAAAACACATTTCTGTTGTTTCAAGCTACCAAGTTTGTTGTTTGTTATTAGTTTTGTTTTGTTTTTTTCAGGGGGATGGGCTAAAGCATAACAGAAAATGAGCACATGAATCATTGTACCTCACAGGGTTGAGATAATCATTAGTAAGAGTGAGGCTAGGAGTCTGGGAAAACTAAGCATTTGAGGAATAGTTTCCTTATTATCATCCTACTATTATTCTCACTACTGTTTCTTAACCAAGAGTTACACACATAATTGACAGAATACTAATTTATTTTCATTCTTCCGAGAGACCATCAGTAAGTATACACAAGTCTCCTTCCCAACAGCCTGGTTCCTGCCTGATGTCCTGTTCTTCCTACTGTGGTTACAGCAGTTATAGGTTGTTCCTAGAAGCCGATTAGAAGCCAGCCTCACCTCTGTCCAACTTCATCTGTCATCAGACTTAGAGCACAAATTCTGGCCCTGGGAAGCAATTCAAAATGTTCCCTATTCATATTATAAGATATGAGCTATATTTGTGTATGTGAATGTGTGTGCTGTGTGTTCCAGTGAGTTCACATATTCACATGCATATGGATGCTAGACGTCAACTTTGCATGTCATTTCTCAATATCCATCTATCATATTGTTTGATATAATATCTCTCCTTGGGGCTTGAGGTTCCCAAATTAGGACAGGCTAGCTGGCCAGCAAGTCTCAGACATCTGCCTAGCCCCACCTCCTCAGCACTGGGATTCCAAATTTGTATCAGCACGCTAGCTTTTTCTGTGTGTGCTGGAAGTTCATCCCAGCTCTCCAGGCTCGCATGACAGGCTCTCCCTCAAAGCAGCTGTCGTTCCAAACACAAGGTGGGTTTTAAACAATGCTGAGGTAGGTTTCAGAGACAGAAAATAAAAAGAATGGCAGAAGGTCCCAGAGCACAGTCAAGACACATAAAAAAGAAGGCAGAAACAAAAGAACCCTGAAAAGGGATCTTCAATAGTTGTTGTTGCAAGAAAAAAAAAACCTGCAGTAATAGTTTATAGAATCTGGCAGAAGGTCCTGAGTGACATTCATTCACAGAGGTTTCTTTTCTCTCATGAGAAAAGTGATGAGTGTATAAAGGGTAAATGATGGTTTTTCATTTATTTGGAAAACAAGGTAGAAAGGTTGCAGAATTGGCAGAAGCTATGCTACGGGGTTGTTATTGTGATGAGAAATGGTAGTTTATGTTAATGATCAAAAAGGAGTGTGGCCAGATTAAAGAGGCATCTATAAATGAGAAGCCTAGGCTTCAGTGAGGAGCCAGTAACAGGGTGAATGTGAATGTCCAGTCTGGGGTGTATAATGATGATAAGCTAGGTGGTTAACTAACACACATCTCTTACCCCAACTATTCTGGATGCAGAGTCAAGAAGCTTACAAGGGCCAAGAGTTCAAGACCACCATGAATAGAAGAGCAAGAATCACACTCAAAATAGCAACAACAAAAAAAATGGATGATAATGATGAAGCATTTTACCACGTGTTAACTTAAATTAACAGGGCAACGGAAGTACGGTAACAGCAGCAAACGATAAATAATGTGTACTGGTTGGATAAATATGTTTGTCTCTTAAGAAGCCTTTCAGAGCTAGGTAGTGCAGGACTAAGTCAACATTCCATGGTGCTGGAATAACACTTCTTTGTTCTTCTCTGTCTTCCCCTAAAGGATTCTCTCCCAAAGGTCACGTAGGACCAAATCTCCTCATCCCAGGAAGGAAGGAAGTGGGTGATGCAAACAGTGCCTTCAATCAGAGAGGGTCCCCAGAAACTGTCCCATATACACTTACGTTTCTATCTTATTGAAAATGATGAAAACATAGATATTGTTAGAAAGACCATTTGCGCAATCAGCGGTTATAGATCCCAGTACCATTTCTGGAACACATGGGGGTTCTGAAATGCTGGCACCTCCTGCTTTAGCCATGGAATGGAGTAAGGGAAACAAATCCATTGCAGCAGAAAACAAATGCTGAGAAGAAGGTAGCTATGGGGACAGTCAATGATAAATACCCAGGAGTCAGTTGGAAATGTCTCTTAAGTTTATGCTTTTAGGGCAGCAAGAATAAAGATGAAAGTTTATAATCTTTTCTTTCTGCTTCCAGTTGTTCCAAAAGAAGCCTTAGAGACTCTGAACCTTGCCTATTTATTCACTCCAGGGGGAAATTTGTTGGCATGGCAATAAAACCAAACAGAAATTACAGTGTTATGATTGTCAAAAACGAGTAATTCATATGGTTTACAGGTAAGAACCATCTAGGTTTGTGCAATAGCTCTGTCACTAATGCCCATAGGCAGGTCGTATTTTACCTCTGTCAAGCTTTGGAACCATTTCCTCATTTTGCTTCACAGATTTTGAAGCTATGAACACTCAAAATCTCTTATAGCAACTTCTTTAAAACATACTCATAGCTCAATGTTTATGCTTTGCCAAGAATATCATTTATTTTCATGATTCTAAAGTTTGAAGATTGAATTTGAGAATTAGATCTTGCCCAAGAATCCATGGTACATGGGAAGCTTGGATATCATATCCTCTGCCTCAGGATGTCATTTATTATGATCGACTATCCTCAAATTGACTTCATATTCTCAAGAGACTATTCACTGTATTTCTGTGAAGATTTTGGGACCCTAAAAAATTACATATGTTCTTTCTGGGAAGGAAAATAAGCAGATCTGTAGAGCTAGCCATCCATAAGCCTAAAAAGACATCAACACCTCAAGGAGGCCCTGAGAGGAACACACTGTAATGAAGTGGCTGAAAGGCAAATGCACATAGTACCATTTGGGGAATCCAGAGAATGATACACTCACCAGGGTCTCAAATATAAAACCACGGTCCTGAAACATACTTACTTATCAAATAGAACCAAAAGTTGCAGGAAAATGTATTGTACCTAAAATGAGGTACTTCTCCTCATCAAAATTCCAATGACATTTTCCACATATGTAGGAAAAAATCCTATAATACATAAGAAACCACAAATGTCAAAAATATTCAAGGCAATTTTGAGGTTCAATAACAAAGCTGGAAGCATAATACTACCTGATTTCAAAGTATGCAACAAAGTCAAACACCATGGGATCAGCATAAAAGAGATACTTAATGCCAATGTAATAGGGAGCCTAGAAACAGATTCACACTTCTGTAGCCAACTTGTCTTTTTATAACAGTAGCAAGAATATACATTAGGAAGGAACTGTGCCTTTAATAGGTGATGTAGGGAAAGCTATGTATTTATATGTAAAAAAGTTAACTTAGAACATTACTTCATGCTAAATATATGCATAAACTCAAATTGCTTAAGCACTCAAAAGAATATGAACTACAAAACTACCAGATGAAAACATGGTAGAAAAATCTCTGCAGTCATGGCCTATCAGCACAGGCAATAAATGCAAAATTAAACAAATGGGGCTTCATCAAATCATAACTTTCTGCATGGCAAGGTAAACAGTTAACAGAATGAAAGAGAACCTACAAAACAAGATAAAATATTTGCAAATCATGCATTTGAAACAGGTTAATATCGAAAATATATAGAGAGTTCAAATGAATAATTCTATTCATGAGCTAGCAAGATCCTCTGTGGTTAAGAACATTTGCTGCTCCTGCACAGGACCCACGTTCCTCTCATAGTAGTAGAGCAGAATGGTGGTTAACACAGGCTAGGGTGGCAGAAATCTGGGAAAGAGAGATGGTGGCAATGTGTAGAAAATGACATGTAAGAAGAATGGTTAAGATATCTATTGAACAACATCATGGCTATAATCAATGATAACATTGAATTACTAAAATTGCTAAGGAGTAGAGCTTAAGAGGTTTCATCACTAAGTGAGAACTGCAGCAGATGTGACTGAACTGCATTTAATTATTCAACAATATATATTTGCTTTGGAACATAATGCTATACACAATAAATGTATATGCTTTCTTGTGTCAACTACTTTAAATAAAATTAAATGCTTAAAACTTTAAAAAAGGCAGCCAATCTTTCACTGGAATATAAACTATTGAAAAAATATTTTGTAAAATGGGGGAAAAAAGGAAGTCATCTCTGATATAGTAAAGACTAGGTATGTCAATCAATGTCCTAGTTAATAATAAAGCATTTTCACTGAGATTGGAAATCTTTTTAAAAAGTACTTATTATTGTCATGGTTATATGTAAATCCTAAGGATTAAAATGTATCAATAGCTTAAAGAAGCAAGACTTACGATCACTGGAAATGTGACAAAGATACACACAGGTATCTTTTTTATTTAACCATAGATAATATAATTTATTTATTATATTTGTATTTTTGTTTACTATAATTTGTTTATACCTCAAAATACCAAGCATATCAAATGAAAAGCTGCTAAAGTTACAAGACTTCAGAAATACAGCAAAGCCAGGTTGGGTGGAGGAGAAGAACAATAGTGTGTCTAGAATGACACTATTAGATTAAAACACATGCAGGAAACGACATTAGCAACGAAATGATAAGCCTCCATTCCAGTAGAGCAGCAATCTGCTGTTCTGGAGAATGAAGCCTGGTGAGCAGAGTGAGCATAGTGTGTCCAATCCCTACCTACTCACATCATTTAGTCAGACTGGGCTACCCCAGGGCACTAGGAAAAGCCAAAGCTCAGATCACATGTTTAAGTTTATGCTGAGGAGAGGAGCACTGTGGGGCACTGCGGAGCACCAGCCGCCTGTGTGGGTTGTGAACTGTGTTCTAAGGAACCACCCTGCTTTGAAGGGAACAAGTTAAGGCATCCTGGGCTCAACCGGAACGTCTTACAAAACACTGCATCAGCCAGAGATGCACTGTCCCTCCATTGAACCTTCATAGACCTGACAATAGCTCACAGCACAGCCACCATGCAGGGCATGGCTACTGTCGGGAAGGTCACACAGAAACAGAGCTTTGATCCCTCTTCATCAATAAGGGAAGCAAAGTTGTTCTGAAAGGCATTCGTAGTTTGTTAAATATATTCTTTCCACTTACTAATTTACTAAAAAATATTTTTGAAATTATAAACTTATTCATTTAAAAATAAACAGATAAATAAATCTATGATTACCAAGACCTTGTAAGCTAGGCTAAACAAAGACAGGAGGGAAAAAGTAACAACTAGGGTGAGTCCATCACCGAACAACTCAGGACAAGGATAGTTAAAGCCACAACAAGTTGGTGATCCTGAGATTAAAAAGCAATAGAAGCCTTTCCCCGAAAAGAGCCCAATTTCTTTAGAGATCACTGGGCAAGGAAACAAAATGGTACAACATGTAATTAAAGGAAGAAATTAAAGTGGCCTTCTGGTCCCTGTTGAACACCTTGGAATTAGTTGGAATCCAATAATAACCTATTTATTATCAAGTTTATGTTTTAAAAATTAATTGGTTGAACCACACTGAACCTCATAGAAGAGAAGGGGGAAGCACACTTGAATGCACTGGCACTTCCTAAATATAACCCCAGTAGCACAGACACTGAGAGMAACAATTAATAAATGGGACCTCCTGAAAATGAGAAGCTTCTGTAAAGCACACAGTCAACAAGACAAAACAGCAGCCTACTGAATGGGAAAAGATCTTCATCAATCCCACATCAGACAGAGGGCTGATCTCCAAAATATACAAAGAACTCCAGAAACTTGATATCAAAAGAACAAATAATCCAATAAAAAATGGGGTACAGACCTAAACAGATTACTTTCAACAGTTCAAAGGGCTAAAAGACACTTAAGGAAATGCTCAACATCCTTAGCCATCAGAGA